>JAXGGA010001503.1:0-150050 GCA_038373865.1 Uloborus plumipes | reverse complement strand
TTTTTGTCACAGCTGAGTTTAAAATCTTCATAAAAGCTTCCACATCTCGCATACTTTTATTTTATTTTACAGTTAATTCTACTGCTTGACATACGTTACACTTCATTTTTTTTAATTTCTGGACTATTACCTCCTTGTTCGTGTCATTTAAGAATAAATAAAAGAAAAACCACTTTTAGTTTTGCTTTTTAATTCAGAGTAACAAAAGTTACTAATTTTCTTTCCTTAATACAGTACTTTGTACATTACTCAGATATTTATTATTTGCGCAAAAATATTTGGTTATAAAAAATAAAAATAAGAGCACAAAAGAAAACATTATCAATGCGGGAGGAATAGGACACATCATTTTCTTCCCTAACTGATGGTGTCTCAATCATTCTTCTGCAAGACTTTTAAAAGCTATTTATTAAGTTACTTATCTGCCAATGCTGCTGCTTAATTATTGCAAAAATGCAATAAATAAAAGTTAATTTTATAATTGAAAACAAAAACTAATTTCAAACATAAACTTCAAGCATAGATTTGTGGATTCCGGAAACGTTTCGAACATTACAGATTTTTGAAGCTTTCTATGATTCAAACCAAGTCATAAGGGAAAAATAATTTAATTGCTTTTTATCCCCATATACGTGCTGAAATTTGTTTTTTAGTTCCAGGATACAAACATGCAGGATTGAGTACGGTTTAAAACGGTAAACACAATTTGTTCACTCTTCATTCCACCCGTTTCGTCTGAAATATATTTTAAAACAGAAAAATATAACATTGAAATATAGAGAAACATATTGTTCTGAAGCCTATTTCTATAACCTTATTTTTTAGTAAGGTGTATGAAATAAAATAAGTATATGATTTCTCGGTTACAACACTCAAAATTTGCAGTTAATTTTAATGTCAATATAATTAGGAGGAATCAAATAAAAAAAAAAATTAAATTAACAATTTAAGAAAAGAAATTGACAATTTAAAGCTTTTTACGAATAAATTTACCATACTATCTATATTTTTTCTTATCTCAAATGTGTACTTTAAATTTTCTGTTACGCTTTAGAACTAACCTAAATACCCTTTAATGTGCGTAAAGGATATCATTTTAAGATGAACTGAAATTTGTAAGTGTTTTATTCAGGAAATCATTCACTAATTTTGTTTCACTTATTTTAGAGCAACCAAGTTTGAAGAAAGACTTTCACCAAAAGAAAAAGAAAAGTACTTTGAAAATCTTCTAAGGAAAAACATATTTATTTCAACGGAAGTTGACTGTTTGTTTTCAAATACTATATTCTCGAGCTTGATATTCACTTATAAAATGTTATCTTTCAAAAATTATGCTTGAGAAAGTCTTTGAGAAAATAAGAACTTTCACTTGTATATAAAAATAAGTTTTTCTCTTTTAATCACAAACTAACATCGTAGTTCATGTAACAATTATAATCCAACATGAGTCTACAAGTTATGCTCCTAGTGGAAAATCTAGACAAACAATTCTAATCTTTTATTCAGACGTAAATGCTTTCCTCACATTTTTTCGTTGTTATAACCCTTCCGATGCCCCCTACATATATTCTAAAAGTTAGCCAGCAAATACCTTTAAAATGCAAACTGCTGAGTTCAATTGATTTCTAGATATTCACAAATGAATATTAACGGAGAAAAACTACTTTTTGGTCCCAGATTTCAAAGAAATACTTCAAAATGAAGCAATAGCATAACGTCTTTAACAAATAACCGTACTGTTGAAAAGCATTTTGAAGCAACAATATGTTCATGCTTACAGTTATTAGAGATATATCATCGATTTATGTTCCACTGATGGTCATCATTTCGTCACAAACTTTTCTCTTTCTATAATTAATGACAACAAAAGCTGTTTCGAAAGACATCTTTCATAAAATCTGAAAAATGATGAGAAAAATGGAGCAGACAAAACAGGCGAAAAAAAAAACCACCGAAAAGCAGGATAATTGCAACTCATTTCTGCAGCTCCAGCAAGCTAAAAAGAATCTGCCATCAGATACCTATGAGGGTCAAACCGACAGGTCGACGCGTGTTGAAGAATGATTATGGTAATAAATTTAATGAATGCCTTCACTAATTGCTAGGCGGCTCTCCGCTTCTAAAGCAGAACTCGCAATTCCCCACTTTTCCCATTGATTGTTAAGGACCCCCCTCACAAATACCTCTTCCTCTTCTTAAAACCGGGGCTATAAATACTAATTAATCTTACATCCAAGTAGAAAGAATAATAATATTTTCTGCTAATTGACTGGAAGAGAAAAATTTATTTTTGCAGATGCATGCATATATCTATGTGCCGGCTGATGAAAAATTGAGAAAAAATGAGAGTATATTGTTTTCTTCGGGTTTTTTCCCCTTGATTTAGAGGGGAGAGTCGGTATTCCCAAAATTTCAATCAAAGCGAGAAATGAGCGGAAAATTAGGTTTCTATACGGCGAGATTAAGAAAACTTAGAGTGTGTTTTTTTTTTCGTCCCCGCTATCGGCTTTAAGTGTATGTGAAAATGAATTCCTTTTTCTTTCGGAGCGATTCGCAGCCATTGCTGGCTGTTTTAATTGTTGCTTCTAGGAAATAGATTTATATAATCAATTTATAAAATTTTTTGTTACATTTTGTATACAAAATATTTATTGATTTGACTGCACAATTTTTTAATGCACTTTTAATGCTGTTAGGGTCTTTTGAGTTGGAAAAATCCATGCGTTAAATTTTAAGAGCAAAATCTAGAATTCTCATAATTTTGTTTTCACTTATTAAAAATAGCTTTACTTTACAAAATTTATGTAAAAGTATAAAAGCTAAAATTTATATTAACTGTGATAAAACATAAATAAAATTATAAACATATGCTCTCATTCTTCTTACAATAGGTAAAAATACGCTGCGTACCAACTTTAGCCTATTTTAGGATTTCGTTTTTTTTTTAATTTTCATTTTACATCGACAATAACGATTTATATCTTTAAAAAAACAACACGAAACTGTTTTGTGTCTTGAATTAAAGCGTATGTATTATTACTTACATATGCTTAATCACTGTGATTCTACACAAAAAGATACGAAAGATATCTTAAACGAAAAGTAAAAAAATACTTCATTGGGTAGTTTATCTAAAGTTTATTAATCCAACGAAATAATACAATTAATTTTTATTTTATGTTGATCACTTTTAATGTATTTTCATCGTTATGCTTTAAAATCTGCCATTTCAAATCTTTCCCATGCATCCAGTGGAATAGTTTTGCAAGTCATCAGCTCTGAAGGATCCACAAACATCACAACCAATGTCTTTACTCCTATTTGTGAAATTTAAAATATTTGTACTTGCAGTTGAAATTTTGTTATGAAAAATGAAGCTTGTTTTATACAGTCAAACCTTGTTATATCCACCACGCTGAAAATGAATCACTGCTAAAGGAACTACATATCCCCAATCCCATTCCTATTTTTTGTTGCGTATTGTTTGTCAGATATGTACATGTACAATCACGGTTCAGACATACTGATCTTAAAGATCCCTTTGATTTCTTATTCACGGTTCAGACATACTGGTTTTAAAGATTCCTCTTATTTTTTATTCATGGCTCAGATGCACTGGTTTTAAAGATCCCTCGGATTTCTTAATCAGGAGGTTCCACTGTATTACAATATGTAATTCCTAAAGAAATTTTGATCACAAAAGATGTTCAGTTTTTTTTTTTTTTCAATTGATTTATGTATTCACATGCACTTCACAAAACTTCAGGGAAGTTTTGTACGATGTGACCATTTTATCTATATTATTGCAAATTGTCAGATGATTGTGCGCAGAAATTTTGGCAGCTAGTGATTATACCCTAGTACCAATACTCACCCGGTTAAACCACGAGCTGTGGTAGGTACGAGAGACCCTGGAGTAAAAAATGAAAAGTGAAAAGTACCAATACTCAGAATGATTTATCTTTGGTTTATGTTGATGAGAGCTATCAAGAAAACACTATTCCTAGTACTATCATATATTTGGATAATTTATATTAAAATATATTTAAATAAAAGAAAGAACAGTCACTGATGATTCTGCTAAATATAGATATCGTTTCTTGTTAAAGAAATAGTATACTAGTACCATAAACCATTTTTATAGTTTTAAGTGTGTTTTAAAAGTTTGAAAAAAAAATCATTTATTTTACCTTCGAAATGCTTCTGGATCTTGATAATCGTTGGTATAACTCGTTATGTACGAAAGACGTGAAGGATCCCACTTTCTGTAAGGCACTTTGCAACAATCTGCAGTGTTTGTAATAGCTTTTAGTTGGCAGTTCTCAATGTTCCCCACTTTACACTCCATGACTTCATCTTCCCCTACTTTGCTCAAAAATGTCTCACTCGGTTTTAGTTTTGATAAGCATACGCTTCTTGTCTTGCAAGGGTTAGATTTTCTGTTATAATTGCTACAAACAGTATGAATGTGTGCTGGACCTTCAGAAGTTTTTCTCCACATTTCTTCTGAGACAGTCTTTTCTTTATAAGGATCTCTGAAATGAATTGTAAATGTAGTGAAAATTGATAATTTGCTATGACTTTTTTTAATGTTATTGAACTTATATTCTGGATCAGTTGTTGTGCAGTAATTACGTGGGCATTTTTTTAAACTCATATTAATAAATAATTTTGTTTCTAAATTTTATTTCTAATTTAGTGTTCCTTGCTCCTCTTTTTTTCAGCTTTACTAATACGCATTCAGAGGCAAGACAGAAAAGCGGAGAGTTTGCTATTGGATATTTGGACGTTAGAAAGAAATTTATGTGTCGTTTAGCAGTAACGACAGCTGCGTTTAAATCTGTTGACTTTTGGTACAGAAGGAATTTGACCACTTTTCACGTGCAGCATGGTAACCCAGGTAGCACAAATAACCTTTAAACGTTTTATAAGCGTTTTTAAGTGGTTGTTACAACGTTAATAACCATTTTACAACCTTTAAAAAACGAAGTTTGCTACTTGGGAATACACTTTATTGCTAACGTTGCGTGTTAAAAAGTGAGGAGGTGTCTTAGATGTGATATATTACACTCTTAGTTAACCACATGTATGGTATCTCGATAAAATGCTTAAATTTTAGGTTGACTTCAAGCCCTGGGCGTTGAATTTTCCCCACTTCATATGTTTCTCTATACTCGACTTCAAGTTTTTTTTTTAATAAGTTTCCCGATTTAAAATTTTATGAAATAAGTTGACAACACAGCATACACTGAAGTCCAATTATTATAAAAGTACAATTTTGAAGCTAATTTTGAATGCTAATTTTAAGTTGTTGAAGTTTCTTGTTCTTTATTAAAATTTCTATTAAATATGCGAGTAATAAATTATATTTCTAAGGTGTAGTTTTTTCAAAACATTCAGAACTATGTTTTTTGAGGTTCCACAAGTTGTGATGCATTTAATATTACAACGTATTTTGCATCCCATTTCTCACACACATACTAGTTAGCAGAATTACTTTGACCAGGATAATAATTTATTATAGTAATTTTTATTAAACATCATTATTTCTTTTTTTATAGTAAATATACAATACCGTACCATTGAATTCCAAAAGTTTCACAGTAAGAAAAAAAATTAAATATATATCAATCGAAAAAAAAACATTGAGACTTCTATTTTTGCACAAAAAGTAGTGCCCTAGTGCCCCATTATAGAGATATAAGGTCTAAAAGTCTGCCTAATGTAAAAAAAAGAGTCAAATTTAAAGAATTGGGTATAAATAGAAATTACACGCATCGCCATCTGCATGTGGTAAGTTGTACATCTGCAGAACGCATGAAAGATGTCTTCCATTACTTACTGAAGTTAGCTTAATTTGGCGACTTTTCTTAAAATTTCGTCACTTTGATATCTCAAATTAGGATAACGAGGACACAAGGGCAATGTATTTATGCTTCCAGAAACGTATTTTATTATGCTTTTTTTATTACTTCTGAATTATTTTTTGCCCCATGGTCTCCTGGATTAGTTTATGGTAAAAGTTGCAGTTTAAGCGGGCAATTAAATGGAATGTGAATAAATGTTGCAATCAACAATTATAACTGCTTTACTTCATTTACTGAAAGATTTCTAACACACAATTTATCACAAATTTTTTATTGACATATTATATTTGCTCAAGATTGAAAACTAAACATTTAAAGTCCATATATGTCAATGTATCAAAAAAGAAAATGACTTTTTGCAGGTGTTTAATATCAGACTATTGTTATTAAATAATTAGTGGCAATAAGTACTTGATAAAAATAACTCTCTTAATAATGGAGCTGGATGGCTTTATAATACTTGAAAAGCATGTCAAATTTAATTATATAGAAAAGTCATCTTTTTATATGAATCAAAGATTGAAAAGTTATCAACTGCAGAAGAATATTTATTAGCTACGTGACGATGAAATGCTATCTCGTCATTTTGAAAATGCTCTAGGGTTAGTGTTATTTATGCAAGTTTTATTCTTTGGCTTATCAACTGCGGAGTTTTTGAAGTTGTACAGTGTGGTTACTTGATAAACAAGAAAAACAAAGTTTTATCCCTAAGGAAAAAAAAAACATTTACTTTTTTTGTCCTTTAGTGCTCGTTAAATATACAGGTCCTCTTGGTATGAAAGTAATCGCTGGTGGTGTATAGTCATTTCTGTAAACCGATTTATTTATGCTTGGTACTGTAAGAAAGTTCCACCGATCCTTTAAATTTGGGTGCCAAGGTGGTAAATACCTAGAATTTATAATTAATTAATGTGAAAAAATGGAAAAATAACAAGAAAGTAGTACCGAAAATCAGTTGATTAATTAATTAAGACACATATTCTGAATAAATACAATCTACATTGCCTGCTCTTATAATTTAAAAACAGCTTAGGAAAAAAATCATATCAGTTATGGACAAGTACCGAGCTGCCGAATTTAGTCGGGTTCCGACTTAAACTATGGATTTGTATAGGGAACATGCATACATTTTTTCTCTCTTATTTTTTATTTATATGGATTCTATTTGTTTTACCCGTTTATGATAAATTCTGCAATTTATGATAGAGACATAATTCTATACAGAAAAAAGTTTGACAGACTTCTGGTCATGCTATAAGAGTGCGAAAAGTAACGAATTTTGTGTTACTTTTTATTGAATATTTTTCTTTCTAGTAGTTAGACTGCTTTAATATTAAAAAAAAACCTAGCAACATTCCTAATTGACGAAGCAAATGTTAGTCGAGATTTGAAACTGCAAATAAAACAACTAAACGCACAAGTACAGTTAGCAATTTTTAATCGAAACCCCGTTAAACCGGAAGTCACTTTATTTGTTCAGCCATCTGGATGTACGTACTGTAGAAACAAAAGACGAGCAATAATTTTGTATAAAGCAGTGAGTAACCGCCCCTAAGCAAGAACTAAGGTAGGAACATGCAATACACCGCCACTTAGGGGCGGTTACTCATCGCTTTATACTCGAATTCTGCTTTAAAATGTACGAGTTCCCATGTGCGGTCGCTTGCTGGTATTCTAATTTCACATTAGCTACCAGTTTTTTCTGCTCTCTACGCTCTATAAGAGGATTTTTGCCTCCAACTCATTCACTTTTATTATCCATGCTGATGAGGGCATAATCAGCTCGAAACTGCAGTCCATGGGTCGAAAAGAACGAGTTGGCGGTGTATTGCAAATAATTTTGTACTCTATTTACATTTCACATTCCATTCTCTTGAATTAAAAACATTTGGGGATCGCAGTAATTTTGTACCGAGTTCAAGGCTGTAGGTGCTATGGAGACCCTTAGACGCAGATGGACCACACACATCCATTAAATATTTTGATGACCTCATTTTTTTTAATGCATAGAGAAAACATGACTCGAAACAAGACAAAACGTTGCATTCAATTGCAAATAAATCCTCCAAATAATTAAATTCTACAATATTCTGCAAACATTGTAGGTATAAAAAATAAGCTATAAAATAGTGATTTGCTATTATGAAAAGTTCCATTTACGCAATTATTTTTTGTCTAATTTGGTACATAATCCACGTTATGATAATTCTTAAGTTATGATATACGTGATATGTGTGGCAAGCTTTGGTGGGAAGACTGCATGATATTTCCGTATTGACATTACTTTCAAAGAAAAAAATCGCCTTATATCAAGAAGTGAAAAAACTTGATTGCTATAATATCAAGAAAAAATATACATAATATATCATTTGAAAATAGTGAAATTAAATAAACAAAATGCTTGCAAGCAAAATAATCAAATTCTTTCCTGTAAACTTAAATATTGTACACTTACTTTAAAATTTTGTTTCTAATTGTTTAAATACAGTTTAAAAAAAGTTATAGTTTTACGTTATGCAACTAAAAGCTATAAGTTGTGTGGAAGGAACCAAGGCCACTATATAGATGAGGCGACGCATCAGCTTGAGTTTGACCACTAAAGATCCAGCATGTGTTTAAAAGATTGCCTTCTTTGGCGCGTTTTGGGAATTTTTTACTGTGAGCAATTATCAGCGGCACGTGAAATTGGCAAAGGTTGACAATGGTGTGAAACTTTTATAACCTTTGCTCCGTAACCGTAAAAAATTGGATATAAAGTGGTCAAACTTAGACGTAACAGAGACGTAACTGCACTTGCGGTTATTACGTCAATATGTATGCCACAGCATTTTTGATTAAAAGTCTCGTTCTCCACTGCTCGCACTGTTATTTTAAAATGCAACAACAAGTATTCACATTACTAGAGCTTAAATGCGACACCTTGCGGTGATTTTAGAAAGTACTAAAACAGGCACAGCATTTCAGTTTTGCACGGATTAAGCATACGCCTCATTTGGATAAGTCAGTTTTGTTTTTACCTCTATGACCGGCCATAAACCTGATACTGCACCGCTTCTCATTGTTTATTTGAACTGTGGTAGATCGATTTAAAATTAACAAAACACTGACGCAGTGTATCAAGAAATGCTTCAAAGACATGCATTATGCGAAAAGTTTCAGCCATCATAACGTTTCAACAGACTAAATTTAAATTGATTCCTTTTATTGGCATTTAAATGCTTAATTTTAATGCACTGTCCCATATCTTTAGGATAATTTACATTCCTTTCCAGGTTTTAGATGCTGTTCCAAACTTTTACTTTATCTTCTTTTGGGGGGAGGGGGGCATTGCCATATTTTCTTGATATACTTTTTTCTTGATTCCAATTCTGTGATATAGGGTCAGGTGGGGGAAAGTGGGGCTAAAATCGAGCTTTTTTTAGAAACGTTCTCAAATTCATGTGATTAAGTTATTTTAAGGAAACTTTTGATGCATTTTATATACATTGGGTTCATTTAGATTAAGTATGAGGCAGAACCATTTTATTTTGTTAGATTATTTTCTCTCACTAAAACAATTAAAACATCATGTGTTGATAGCCCCACTTTCCCCCATGGTGGGGGAAAGTGGGTCTAGTTCAGAAATTAGTGTAAATTTTAATAAAAATGTGTAAGTATTGATTTTGACAAAATTATGCAATGAAATTAAAATACCTTAATTTCATTTAAAGGTACAAATGCACAAAAAGATCTTTTTTACTCGTTATTTAACGAATGAAACAATGTCATCAGTTGTATTCTTTTTCTATCATTCACAATACTGAAAAATTCTAGAATTCTAATGTTCGAAAACGCGCCAAATATCGCCAAGCTTGGCGACACATTGTGATTTTTCGCCAAATTTGGCGACAAAAATAAGTCGCCAAAAGTGATGCCAACTTGGCGATATTTTGCCAATTTCTCGCCAAGCCCATAGACTCCCATGTTAAATTCATGGCAAAGCAGGAAAAACAGCAAGCAAGTAAAATTTAGCATGTAAATTAACAGAATAAGAGCCAATTTTAGCAAAATAATGAAAAATAAGGACATAAAATCATTAAAAAAGCACCAATTTACTTAATATGTGACGTAATCGTAAACCCTTAGGAAAGTCTGGCCATAGACCCACTTTACCCCACCTCAGAAAATACCTCATATTAATAGTATTATAAACTTATTTTTTATTCTGTTACATAGAGCTGATCCTCAGATGTTCTAGTAAAAGTCTATACCAAAATAAATAGCATTTGCCTATGAATAATAATTCTAGAGGAAAGTTAATAAACACCTAACTCTCACATATCACATTCAATGAGCATAAAAACTCGCTTTGTAAGCATTTAATTTGCTTAGAACGTTCTAAAACTAACATAAAAGTATTCGCTACAATCTCAATTTATGTCTTGAAAAAAAGGATTAACAAAATATTTAAATTAGAAAAGAGAAAATGGGTATTTTTCAAAATAGCCCCACTTTCAACCATAGACCCACTTTCCCCCACCTGACCCTATATGCATTGTTCAGATCTTTGCAACAGAGAATTCATTAATAGAAGATGGCATCACTTCTAGTTATATCCCTCTCTTCCCATCCACTCTGACAACAAGGATAATTATGTACAAAATTCACATTATTACCTTCATATTTACAGATTTTTTTTTTTAAGTTTCCAACTTTGGATCAAAATTTGAAGTATAACTTACGACTCCGTTTTTAACTGACTTCAGCAAAGGAGGAGGTTATATAATTCGTCGGAGAATTTTTTTGTTTTCTGTGTGTTATAAGATTACTCGATGATGCCAGGACCGATTTCAAAAATTCTTTTTTTGTTGGAAAGTGTTTTTTTTTCGATTGGTCCCATCCTCTCGTGGTCCGGGTTTGATAAAGGGAACCTGCAGAAATCGTTCGAAATAGAAATCGGGATCACAGTAATCGTAATAATAACAATTTTGAATGTAAGGCTTCTCTGGATTAATTATGGTATTTTTATCTTCATAACATTGTTTTGAAATATCTACTTATATTAAAAACTGAGTATCTTTCTAACTATCTTTCTTTCTAACTATCTTTCTTTCTATCTTTCTATGTCACGCTTCTTTCTCCTGAACGCCAATGACCTGAAAGTCGAACCAGGTACCGATAGATAGGTAATTTTTCAGGCTTCATTAGTTTCAATTGATATAATTAGACGATTTTAATTAGCGAAGATATCAATTAATAAGTAGTCAAGTTTAAAGCGATTAAGCGTAATAAATGATTAAATATGAAATCCATTCTTGCAAACCGTCGTTGCTATGAAACAGAAATAACAATGATAATGAGAATTTTGAATGAAGGCTTAACTAAATCAAACACGAAACTCATAAGCAGGCCACTTACGTAGAATTTTTATCGCTTAGCTACTTGTAATATTTTGAAACATTCATTTGTTGAAAAGCCATCTACTTATATTAAAAACTGAGTGTCTATGGCAGGAATTCAAGTGAAACACGGACGATCGCAACTCACTAATGCAATCGCAAATTCCCAAATTTGGATGCGTTACAATCGCTACGAGATGCGATTCTAATGTAATTCGACTTCCAGTAGCGATGGCAATTTGCGATCGTCTCGAAGCGATTGCAATGGTGTTTCACTTGAATTCGGCCCTATGTCTGCTTTTTTTCTTTGAGCGAGCTGAACTTACTGAAACTCTCCTCACCATCTTGAAGGCGCGTAGCATCTCAATAATTCGAATGATTTTTTATATAGGAAAAAAGTAAAGGCTTGAAGCGCCTGTTAGCGAGCCGCCTTGGCGGGGAGTAGTTTCTTGAAAATTTCCTCACTACTTTAAAGGCACGAAGTGCCCGTGCAACGCCGGGCCACGTGCGTGGTATGTCTTGAAATCGAATGAACATTAAATTCTATCAAATAATATAACTTCAGAATGAGGTAAAAGTTAGAGAAGGGGGACGTTATGCATCAACATGCCGCAGGAAGCTAATCTAGCTGCCCTGGCAGCTAGTCTACATATATTAAAAACTGAGTGTCTTTCTATGTCCTGATTCTTTCTCCTGAACGCCAATGAACTGAAAGTCGAACCAGATACCGATAGACTGGTAATTTTTCAGTTAGTCAAATTTAAAGCGATTTGTCTAAAACGGTTAAATATGAAATCAATTGTTACAAAACGTGGTTGATATGAAACATTAATAATAACGATAATGAGAATTTTGAGAGAATGAAGGCTTAACTAAAGCAAACATGAAACTTATTAGCGAGCCACGTACGTAGTATCTCTTAAAATCTTATGAATACAGTGAAACGAATATTGCTTTGAAATATAAATTAGTTGAAAAGCTGTTAATATTTAAATGTCTTTGATCAAACTAGTAAACAAATAAATACCAGAGAATAACAAAGATTAGTTTTTAGTGTCAATCGTTTAAAATTTTAGACGCGTTGATAGCGTTTTCTTTTACATAGCTTAATTTATGAAGCTTTTACTTCAGAAAATTAGGTGAAGTTTTGCAATGGAAACATTACCTTATTTCATGTGTACA
The DNA here is from genome assembly GCA_038373865.1 of Uloborus plumipes. Classification (NCBI taxonomy): domain Eukaryota; kingdom Metazoa; phylum Arthropoda; class Arachnida; order Araneae; family Uloboridae; genus Uloborus; species Uloborus plumipes. The sequence continues at coordinate 137,623 of JAXGGA010001503.1, read as the reverse complement.
TTCACACTAAAAAGAATAAAATAAAAATATTTTTGAAAAAAAAAATGAACCGACTTCGGAACTTCACTCGGCAAGTGCTCTAAAAAGTAAAAATAATTTTATTCTTGGAACACCAAGGATACTACATTTAAACATAGGTTTTTAAGTCGGTGCAAAAACTATAGGTAAAATGATGTTTAACTACGTTTTGCCAACATTTTTCAGAGAAACCATTGAAAATTAAGAATAAAATATTTGTACCATAACATAAATATGTGGTTGTCGATGCAGTGTATGCGAATGCGATTAAAGAACCTGGATTCATTAAAATGTATGTTTATAGTTGAATTATAGTTTCATATGATTCTATTTAGTGTTTTTGCGCCGATTTTCAAACATATGTTTAAATGTAGTATCGATGGTGTTCAAAGAATAAAATTATTTTTTACTTTTTTGAGCACTTGCCGAGTGAAGTTCCGAAGTCGGCTCATTTTTTTTTTCCAAAAATATTTTTACGATACTTATGTTTGACGGTTGCGTTATGTCTTACGTCTTCTCCAAATGCTATTTCTGTAGATGCAATGACCACAATCCTTTAATGTTGCATGGTAATTTGAAAAATGCAAAATTTTGGCCATTTTTAAGATATTGTATAGCTTTTGTCACGGGCTTTGAGCGGCGACTGAATCAAAAAAATCCGTAACGAAGAAACCTAACACCAACCACTCCGACGTGACCGCAGTAATCGTAATAATGACAATTTTGAATGTAAGGCTCCTCTGGATTACATAATAAAATTTATTTCTATGGTCTTTTTGAAATTTTGATCTGTATATAAATCAGGCACGGGACATTTCCGAAGAAGCGTAGGACATTTCTGCCGCAAAGTTTATCTCTACCTCCCCCCCCCCCCATGAGACATTTCCGCCGCGTCTCTACCCACATTTTCCTTGCGACAGGACAAATCCGCCGATTGAGCTGGTAAAGTGCAATATTTGGCGAAATAAAATTGGCAAAGTTTAGATTTATTTATTTATTTATTTTTGCAGAATGGAACGTACAATTCTTTTTTAGGTGACCCTATTAATTTTCCTATCATCCTGAAATCCTGCAAATAATGTTCAACTTCTGTCATTAGTTTCTTCTTCCTTTTTTAATGCAAGGTGAACAATCTCCTTCCCACTTTTTCCAGACTGGGAAATTTCGAACTGAAATTTGTGGCGTGGTTAAAATTATTCTTCCCTGTGTTTAAGGTACGTTAAGGTTTTTCAACAAATAACAATTTTGTCAAGTTTTTTCCTAAATTTTAGGAGTGCTAAAAGTTATGAGATGAAACAACTGCGTTTTTTTTTAGATATGCTGCTTGTCGCCAAAAGATGACTAGTCGCCAAGAACGAAAATTTTAAAGCGACGGAAATGTCCTATGCTGTGAAGTGAGCGATAAAATTTGCGGCGGATTAGTCCTGTTCCGTATAAATCAATGTCCTGATATCAACGCACAGCCAATACCGCTGGAGCTTCAGACTTAAAATTTAGCACTTCCACATTATTAAGAAAGTGTCCATTAAGAAAGAATATTTTGAAATATCAATTAGTTCGGGAGAAATTGGTTAAAACACCTTAATTTCTGTAAAATTAAAACCTGTAATTGAAATCTAAATCCCTTATTTTCGTAAGCTTTCCTCCATTTAAATCATTATTCGGTACTTCATTTCAACACTCGGTGGATAGCGAATTTTAAATTTGATATTTTTGTTTCTCACGTGATTCTTCGAGGCTTTTCTCGAGTCAAATAATAATGTTTTTGTCTTTTACTTCTACTTTTTTAAAGACTTTTTCTGTACTTACTTTTGTCATGGTTTTCACATTTTTATTAAAGACTTTTTCTGTGCTTACTTTTGTCATGGTTTTCACATTTTGCTTCCGGTTGCAGAGTTAAAGCCAACCGCGTGAACTTTAACGCACTTCCGCTTCTTAGTGGAGCGAGCGGCACAGCGCGTTCCCTCAATCTGCTATATTTTTCTTTTAAAGACTTTTTGTTTCCAGAAACAATGAAATAATAGTAATAATAAAACCGACGTTTGGTTAATAAACTCAACACGTTAATCTCAAGGCTAACCAAAACAAAGATATATTTGCGGATTGTGGGCATTTATCCTTCACGTAAAGAGAGATGTATATAAGCCTCTCATATAAATATTTTTACTTATATAAGAATCATCGGAGTATACTTTTGGAAAATCACTGGTAGTTTGTTTATATGACCTTTTAAAACGCAATGTAAATATTTTATTGTTCTTGTTATTTTAATTCTATACTGATTTTAAAACGTAACTTGCTTCATACAAATGAATATTTTAGAAGAACAAAAAAAAAAAAAAAAAACTAGGCGACAACGCGATCGTGCAAGATATGTTTTCAAGAAAAATAGTAACATAGTGCTTCAAACTGAAAGTCCTATTGCACGACAGCATAGACTACAGGCACTTCGCAATAGATATAAAAAATTGAAAGCAAATGAAACGAAAATTGAAAAAAATGATGAAAAAAAAATTGACTAATATGTTGATTGTTAGCTAATCTCATTCGTTTCATTTCTTCTTTTGCTTTAATATTGCAAGGTCGGATTTAAAGCTTCCAGTCATAGTCCTGCCAATGATTGTACTCGACTCAAAACCACATAAGCCAAACCGCTCGCTCCACTATAAAGAGGAAGTACGTCAAAGTTCACGCGGCTGGATTTAACTCTGCAACCGGAAACAAAAGGTGAAAACCATGACAGATGCAAGTACAGAAAAAGTCAAAAATTAGTTAAGTTTAAAAATTTGCTTAAGTGACTTACTAAAAAATCTGGTATGGACCCCACACTACTTCCTTTTACGTGTAAATTTCTTAGTAGATGTTTTAAGTGGTAAAATAGAGTGCTTGGAGTGAGCAAGATAATAATTCAAACATTTACACCCTAGTTTGCCACGAAAAATGCAAAAAAAATGGTTTACAATGATTAATTTTCCAAATATCGCCGATTTTAACATCATTCAATTGATTTTTCGCAAAATATCGCCAATAGCGCCAAATTGAACCGAAATTCATAAATATTTTTTTTTCGCCAAATTTATCTCCAACTTGGCGATACATCACCAAGTTGGCTATAAACACTTGGCGACCAAAAGCTTGGCGATACATCGCTAAGTGGTCGCGCCAATTCATATCACTTTAGTCAGCATTGAAATTAATACTGATTTACCCCATAAAAGGGGTAAAACATCCCCTTGGGAACATGCGAATGCAACCACAAGGCGAGGTACACAACTAGACCCTACTTGAAGCCTACATACCAAGCTAGAAGTTTTTACGGCATATAGTTTTTGAGTTACACGACATACATACGTATATACAGACGGCACGAGAAAACTCGTCCTAATTAACTCAAGGGTGTTGATAAATTAACAAAATTGGAAACGAAATATTCTCATGAATAAAAAAATAAAGTGTTCGTGAATAGCATTTTTAACGGCGGTTGTTATTTTCTCGGTGAATTATGCTTAACGGCATTTGTCTTCACGCAATTCTAAATAAATTTCAAAACGAAAAAACTTTGAAATAAAATATAAAAAAAAACTTTTTAAATTTAAAGACTATTTCTGTCCGCTCATTCGCACTAAAAAGTTTGAAATAAACTAAGTATTCGATATAGTGATTATAGTGTTCAGAAATTTCAGCTCATCTTGATGTATTTATATTTACGTTAATGCTAAAGCAGCCAATAAAGTTTAAATTAAAAATTTGATTTAAGAAATAGGCGGTATACTGTTTATTACGAACAGCTTTTACTATACCGCCTACTTCTTAAATCAAATTTTTAATTTAAACTTTATTGGCTGCTTTAGCATTAACGTAAATATAAATACCTCAAGATGAGCTGAAATTTCTGAGCACTATAATCACTATATCGAATACTTAGTTTATTTCAAACTTTTTAGTGCGAATGAGCGGACAGAAATAGTCTTTAAATTTAAAAAGTTTTTTTTTATATTTTATTCAAAACTGAAAACTATGTTTTTAAGAGCACCACAGATTAAATTATTATGTACACACAGATAGATATATATATGGATGGCCTGTGTTTTCGGTCACCACGCTCAAAAAGTGTAAGTTGAATTAATATCAAGGGAAAAAAATACTGCATAAATAATATAAATCAGTAATTATAATTTCATAAGTTGATTAAAAAAATGATAGGTATGCAATAGCTTTACCTTGGCAGTCCCCGAGTGCCACATGTATTTTTTTTTTTTTTTAGTTTATAAAAAAACACAAATGTCTTTCCTTTCTCATCATTGAAAAGGAGAAAGTAAAGCTTCGACCAGTCAGAAAACTTCCATTTTTCGAAGCTTCTAAGAGTAATACTGGTGGACAGAAGTCCCTTATAGATGCGGAAATGTTTTTTCATGGCTAAACTTTTTTATTGAGCATTCTTCTGTGAACTAAATTGTTTGTCTATTAACTGTTGTCCAATGTCATGACCAATCATAATTTATCAAAGATGGTCAATCAAGCCATACTTTGAATCAGTGGAGCCCCAATGTCTTGAAAATTATCAAGGAAATAACTTATTATAAACAGCGGTAACTTGCACAAGGTTGAAAGCGACTGCGTCACTTTAAATAAGGGAAAAGATAAGTGCTTCACGGAAGATTTTATTTTAATATTGAATACACATTCTCCACGTTTTTTTTAACATCAACTTTTAATTTCAACTACACCTCACTAGAAGTTTGAAAATAGATAGCCTCATATAATTCAATTGCAGAAATGATGTAAATTAACTGTATTTTCGACAGCAAGATCAGAGTTAGATGTAACGATTTGTGTTGCATTGAAGATATCTATTGTGTACGTCGTTTCGTAAGTCAAGTTTTGAAACTTCGATATCTACGATTGAATTCTTTGAATTTTATTAATATAGGTTTTTTTTTTTTTTTGAGTTAGTTAAATCTTTTTTTCTTCCTCTCTTTTTCTTTTTTTTTTTTTTTTTTTTTTGTAATTCCAAGAAAAGTCTACATGTCACACCCAGGCTGTTAATAGTATATGAAATTGGTTAGGGATTTTTCAGAGTGATATAAGCGAAGAAATTGGATAAGCTTTATAAAAACAATGTCAAAATGCAATCATCAATACCAAACCAAATTTTAAGACTGAGCAAAAATATTTTTATATTACCGTATAGGTGTTTCATGCCACACATAATCTCTTTGATGCGTTGAAGATCCTTCAAAGCTCTCAGATGGAAACTCATATACTAATATTTTCTTTCCATAATGATAGTTGTTACACCCTGCTTCTGTGCCTTTGCAGCATGCACATAATCCGTAAGTCTCAACAAGATTGGAAGGTATATCGTTGTAATCATAGATTCTATATTTTACTTGATCAGAAAAGTGTACGTCTTAAAAAAAAAAATCATTTATTAATAATGATCTAGAAGTATTCTATAATAGTTAAATTTCAATTATCTGTAAGTATAAACATACTCAACTGTTATTTTTATTCAGATGCAAAAATTATAGACGAAAAAACGTGGTCCCATCAGCTCTAAAATAATAGTCAGAGAAATGTGCTCTATAAATAGTTTTAAATGTAAGGAACGACATTAGATTTATCTTTAGTTTTTACAGCTTAGGTAGAACAATAAAACAATGTTACGATGACTTGTTTTTCATGAGTTCATAAATATTGGCTGGACAGCTAATCCATAAATGTTTGGAAACATTTAAAATGTGACAGATAAATAAATTTGGCCAGAAAAAATAATTGAAAGTTTCAACGATTAAAACTTAATCCGAAAATAAGCAAAATATGCCATTAAATGCAACAATAAGCGGTTACCAAAACGCAATTATTATCGCCAAATATTTGGCAACCGAGCCAAATTCCTAATTCTTAAAGGCCTCAAAATATTTTATGCAGTTAAAAACAATTAAAGCTCTTCAAGATTATTAAATAAAGAGCGAACGTAGTGGCGACATGAAAGATATTTGCTGCTTTTGCTAAAGTAGAAAGTAAAGGAGGTGCCCAGCGCCTATGAACTAAACCCCTATTCTAAAACCAGACCAAAACATTTTCTGATCCTACTTCGAGAATTCTTCAATATATCTTTAGTGTCTTTTAAAACATTCGAGCGCCCAATATTTTCACAGCTCTGGCAGCTTCCTTTGACTTCAGTTTTCATCTTTATATCGCAGTTGATGATAAAACGTAATAAATAGCTAACAAAATATACTGCAACTTCAAATTGAAGTGTTAAAAAAAAAAAAAAAAACAATTTACCTTATAATTTCTAGGCTCTCCTGCAGAAGATCGGATTGGTACCTGTGCGACAAAAAAAATATCACCAATCGAAAAAGTGAGACTCCTTGTATTTCTTAATGTTTTGTGAAATAATAATAAAAAAATCTGGTGTGAACGCCACACTACTTCCTTTTACGTTTAAATTCCATAATAGATGCCGTAAGTGTTAAAATGGTGAAAATAAGCTTTGGGACCCTGCTTGGTGCATTTTCAAAAAGTCACCAACTGGCGCGTTTTTGTTTGTTGTCTCGTGGAGTTGAAAGCTGCGAGAGACACTACGCAAAAGGGGCGTTTATATGGTTTGACGTGTCTATCGCCCATTTGGCGAGAAAGGGATACTCAAAGCACAGATTAACCTTGAAAATAGTGCCTTAGAGTGAGCAAGATAACAATTCAAACATTTACAATCCCAGTTTGTCACTAATCAATGCAAAATAATGTTTTAAAATGATAAATTTTCAAAATATCGCCTATTTTAACATGATTGAATCAATTTTTCCCAAAATATCGCCAATAGCGCCCAATTGAATTTAAATCTAAAAAAGAAAAATCATTTTTTCGCCAAATTTGTCACCAACTTGGCAATATGTTGCCATATTGACGCAAATGGCGATCAAAAGTTTGGCGATATATAGCCAAGCGATGACGTCAAATCATATCACTTCATCTGCATTGAAATTAACATTGATTTACCCCCCAAAAGGGGGTAAAAGACCCCTTTAGGAATATTCAAATGCAACCACAAATGAAGGTGCACAACTAGACCCCCCTCAGAGCCTACATACCAAACTAGACGCTTCTACGGCCTATAGTTTTTGAGTAATGGTACATACATATATACGCACATACATACGCACACACCCGCACATACATACGCACACACCCGCACATACATACGCACACACCCGCACATACATACGCACACTCCCGCATATACATACGTACATGCAGACGTCACGAAAACTCGTCGTAATTAACTCGGGGGTGGTTGAAAAGCATTTTTCGGCTGTTTATACACTAGGTGGCCAAAAGTATCCGGACACTTTCAAAAATTCACATTTTTACATATAGCTCGAAAAATAAGTGATCAATTGTTCTTTAACTTTAGTCATACAAAATATAGGCTTCACCGAACATTTCCAAGTTGAAATTAAATTACCCTTGCATTTGGGGGAAGACAAGAAGGGGGGTTGAAAGTAAAACCGCTTTTTGACCATAACTCTTCGAAAATAGCTCGGAATAAGCTATAAATTTCAGTAATTAATTAGCACACTATGTGTAATTACTGTACAAATTTTTATGAAGGTACCGCTCTTACTTCTGAAGATATGAAACATTTTTTTAAAAAATGGCAATTTTATTTGAAGGGTTTTTGCTCATAACACGCAGAGTTTTTGATCAAACCTTATCAAAACTTCAGGAAAAATGACAAAATACAAGAGAAAGAACATACTAAAACGGTAAATAAAAATATTAAAAATCTGATGAGATATGAACGTTAAAAGGAAGTATTTTTTCACGGCGCATGCGCGAACGACAGAAATTTGTAACTACAAAAATATTGTACTCTGATTTATACTTCATCTTATAAAAAAAAGTTTCAGTTGAATATCATGAAAATTGAAAAAGATATCAGCGATCTAGTGAGCTGTATTTCATTCATTCGCAGACAATACATAAAAAGTGAGGGTCTATCCACAAAGCGCTATTTTTAAATTAAAGGTTATTGCGTCATCGTTCAAAACCAACGTTTCAGGAGGTGTCCGGATGCTTTTGGCCACCTACGTATAAGGTCTTTTTGGCTGAATAGGCGAAATGTGACTTCTATGCCGAATATAAATTTTCAAACTGTATACAATTTAACATTGAAGAAAATGCTCAATTGTCACCACACTATTTGTGGAGAACCCCTTGCCATTTATGTATTGTCTGCGAATGAATGAATTACAGCTCACTCGATCGCTGATATCTTTTTCAATTTTTACGATATTCAACTGAAACTTTTTTTATAAGATGCAGTATAAACCAGGCTACAATATTTTTGCAGTTATAAATTTCTGTCGTTCGCGCATGCGCCGTGAAAAATTATTTCCTTTTAACGTTCATATCTCATCGGATTTTTTATATTTTTATTTACCGTTTTAGTATGTTCTTTCTATTGTATTTTGTCATTTTTCCTGAAGTTTTGATAAGGTTTGATCAAAAACTGCATGTTATGAGCAAAAACCCTTCAAATAAAATTGCCATTTTTTAAAAAATGTTTCATATCTTCGGAAGTAAGAGTGGTACGTTCATAAAAATTTGTACAGTAATTATACATAGTATGCTAATTAATTACTGAAATTTATAGCTTTTTCCGAGCTATTTTCGAAGAGTTATGGTCAAAAAGCGGTTTTACTTTCAACACCCCTTCTTGTCGTCCCCCAAATGCAAGGGTAATTTAATTTCAACTTGGAAATGTTCGGTGAAGCCTATATTTTGTATGACTAAAGTTAAAGAACAATTGATCACTTATTTTTCGAGCTATATGTAAAAATGTGAATTTTCGAAAGTGTCCGGATACTTTTGGCCACCTAGTGTATGTTGGTAGGTACATATGATAATGCTGACAGGTCAAAAAAAAAAACTCTACATTCATTCGGGGGAGAGCAAAATCAAAATTGAGACCCAAATTTGAGTGATTTTTTTTTTTTTTCTCGATCACTATACTTCCTTTACTACGTAAAAGGAAGTAAAAAAAACTACCAGATTATTATCTAAACGTGAACTTAGCAAAACTTAATTTTCTTTAACAAAAAATACATAAATTTCTGCTTCTTTTACTGTCTCTTATAATAACCGCAATCTGTCATTATTTAACTAATTAACAACTAAGTAAGAACTAATATTAACGATGGTTCATTCCCATTTAGTTGTAAAAAGAAGATTGCTTTACAGCTCAATTTTTATCACACTTTATGGATCGTGAGCATCGAAACTGCAGCGTAGTTTCGACGGATATGAATAAATTATTTTTCACATACAGACAAACGAAATCTTAACGTTCAATTTTCCAACTTCTTCGTTTTAAAACATGGGGAGAAACACGTACAGCGTAAAAATGAGTTGTTTTAACAATTATGGCGTGCTTTTTGTTTTCTGTGCAACTGGAAGTTGAGTTTAGCTCCTTTTTGAAAATCATCATTCAAATAAAAGGTATGTCTAGATTAAGGCCACTATCGACTCTAACTTGAATAAATGCTACGCTATCTTGAAAACGGCCAGGAAGAAGAAGTCAAGCGAGATATCAAAAAATAGGAATCTTTCAAAATGGTATTTTAAGCCATGTCTTATCTTTCCAGAACTTAAATCTTTAGACATTTCAGATCAAAATACAAATAGTATTGGGTGATACAATCAAAGACTAACAATAAAATCAGCGATAGCGAATGTTGCGAACTTCTGATAGTCAGTTTAAGGGCCATTCTACGGAAAACAATAATTTTGTCTCCCGCGTGACACTTCACATGTTTCATGAAAAATAATAATTCATTTTTTAAAATATAAAATCATACAAGTTAACTTATATTGTTCAAATTTACTCTAAATGATTGTACTTCTCTATTTATTATAAATTGCTCATAACTGAAAGCAAATGAGGTTAATTTTCGTCATGTACAAATAATAAAAGCACTAAAACTTAATGTTTAATGTAATTACTGAACAGCAATTTAATGTATACCTATGACATTATATATATACGCTTCGACATACTATTATTTTGCACTTGTTCAAATATATTCGAGATTTTAACGACACCAAATATAACATTCTATTAAATGTATCTCCAATAAAATGTATCTTTAAAACAATTGATCAAATTAGCCCCAAATGAAATGCAATGACACTTAACAGCGATGTATCGCAAGGGATGGTAATTTGATTCCAAACTGATTAATAGAAAGTCCCTTTGTTTGCATCCCATTTGACCGCATTTCACGGAATCTATACAAGTCTAATCCTTTAATTCAGTAGACTGGTTGGCCGGCTGCCCAACAAATCAAAGCGTCACACCGAATTGAGCAAAATCTCGTGGCTCAATGGAACCAAACAGACAGATAAACCAGTAAATGCGCGGGCTCGGCAATGGCTGCAAAAAGCGAAAAAATAACCACATCTAAGTAAATAATCGCAGCCCAGGCGAATGGCAGATAAACAATCAGATCGCGGAGCCGCAAAATGTAATAGGGTGCGGAGGCAGGGGAGGAGAAATTCCCTCGACTTCAATACACATCATTCCGTTGGTCAGAAAGGAAGTGTCACAGGGACAACAGGACACAAGAGAATGATTCATGGCGGGAAAGGCGAGAGCTTTCGGAACAAATGATTCCCGTTTTGTCGGAAAGAACCAACACTAGTTGAACGTTGTAACATTATACACTCTCTGACTGCCGTTTCGACACATAAAATAAATATCCAGGCAACCAACAATAAAACGCTATGTATTATACTGATTTTTCTTTTTGAGAATTTTACATGAATATTTTTAAAATATAGCTTCTGACTGAATGAATTGATGTTGAAAAAAATATTAATCTCAATGTATCGTAGAACATCTACTTTATTAACTGAAAAGAGAGAGATTCTCAGCCAGTTTTAATATTGTTCGATAATTTATTAAAGTTTGGCACTAAGCATATTTTTCTGAAATACTTTGAAGCATCAAATCTTACTTTTTCTATGCAATAGATGAATTTCAAAAAATGAAACTCATATTTGCTTGTTTATTACATAGATTTTCCAAAAATGATTGGGTCCATTAACTTAATATATTATGTTATTTTAATTGTATCTTAATTCTTACACAATAAAAACAATATGCTTGCACACTTATTATGCTGAAAATTTTGCATTAGAGAAGAATCAGGATTAATGGGAAAGTGCTGCATTTGTGCCAAAATGTAATGTAAAAAAAACGTTTACTGCTTGTTCAGCTTCAAATTCTTGCTGCTACCCTTCAAGGAGAAACGTGAAAATATTTTTAGTTTATTTCGGCATTAATGCTGCACTGCCCATTATTGTGGGTCGACTTTAACCATTTTTAAAAACAGAAAACGCCTGAGGTGGAAAACGTTGTGTATTGGTATCAAATGTTTGTAGAAAAAATTGCATTGAAATGAAAATATATTTACATCTTAGGATTTATAATATCCAAAATATCAAAAATATATCTACATCTTATTCCTTGAAGTTTTGCCTAATATGTAAAAAAATGGCATTTTCAGTTTAGTTTTTTAACTTTTTATGCAATATTTCTCGTAATCCCATTAATCAAGCGGGGCATAAAACCTTTTTGTCAATTTTTTTTTTTTGTCCCACTCCCTAGTGTTCAAACGCAGAGTCCATATAATTGCAATCAACGTTAACTGCCTTTTTTATATCAGCTTTTGCTGTTTTATCAAAAAAATCAACCGGACAATGGAACGCTTATTATTTTTTAACGTGCCTAAAATTACTAACATAGATCACATCCTTAAAAATGTCACACTTTCCTTTAGGTTTCTGTAAAAATCGTAACTATTGGTAAAAATCTATCTAGATTGCTTCACTAATTCCAACCACTTCTAATCAAACCTCTACCTCTGAAAAAATGATTACTAGTTCACTGTGAGGGTGTAATTAAGAAAACCAATAACGGAAACATTTAACCAGGCGGGGCGTGTCAGATTGAATGACTATCCTTACTATGGAGAGGATTTGTGAACCGCTCACATGTTCCCCAAATGTCATGCTTACATGTGCCACATCAACTACAGAGTGATTACGAGTGATTTGTAATTTTTTTTTTATTTATTAAAACATTTAAAAATTGTCGCAAATTTATCAGATAATATTTATATAACAGTTTACAACAATTTAGTTTACCTTATTAAATAGTTTGAAATGCGTTTTCATTTGAGGAAGACAGTTATAACAATTACATGCAACAACTAAAAAAAAAAACAAAAAATTGTCCCTACAGAAACACACAATGGGCTATTTGCTCTAAATGTTTTGCCGAGAGATATGTCTGGTACTGCTATCACTGGAAAATTTTCAAGATTGTTAGCTTCAAGTTATCATACTAAAACATACAATGATAATTTGTCTGCGTAAAGCGCACTGTACGCAGACAGTACTGCTTTCACTGGAGAAATTTATAAGAATTTTGTATTCAAGTTATCATAGTAAAACATGTTGTGTTCACATGTGCCCCCTTTTTCCTACTTAACAAACTATTGAAAGGGATTCATAAATAATGTTAAAAAAAGTATCCTGCAATAGGCCTCAGTAAAAAATTAACTAAAATCCAGAAGACATGTAAATGATTGTAAGCAATAACAATCAAATAATTTATCTAAAACTTATGTTTCTGTAAATTGGTAAACGGAAAGAAAATATAGTTCAATCTTTTATTGTTTTATACTACAGAAAACTAATTGTCGTTCAATACGTTCAGAAAGAGAGCTCATTATAAGGAAATTCAGGATATGAGTGATTACAAGGTTTTTAGACAAAATATTAGCAAAATTATGTCTTCTATTTTGCCAGAAAGGTATTCAAAGACATTACTTTCAAAAAACGAAGTCTCAAACCTCACATATTGTAGGAGTTTAAGTGACTGTCTCTAGTTTAAAAAAACCTCTGAAGGAGATTTTTCTGTATTTTCCCTCAAACAAAAAGGTTTAGATTTTTTCCCAACCTGCAACAGAGTCAGTAACATGCATTACAGATTTTCTCAATTCATTTTAAATGAGTTTTTGGCTTCGAAGAGCTTAACACTAGAACCGCGGGAATTTCGACATACCTAAAACCGCGGAAGGGGTCATTTTGACCCCAGCTATTAATTCAATGAAATAAGCGCAAACGCTTAGTTCAGCTAACTGAAATGTTTTTTAAAAGTAATAATTAATATTTCTCAGAATTCTAGTTTAATTATTTGCATAAAACAACAGTTATCAACGGTTTTTTTATTACAATATCTTATTTTTAAAATTTTTATTACTTTCAGTATAAAAACGTATATCCAACAAAATATACATACATTTGCTATTTTAAATGGGAAAATAGAGTAAGTAGTTCAATATGTTAAGCTATATTTAAAAACAGTAATAATAAGTTTTCTCAGTTAGTTATAGTTTAAAAAATAATCGACAGTTTACAGAATGAGTTGTGAATAAAACGTAAAAGTATGCTTTGCACAAATAAGAACTTGGTACTTTGAACAGATATTTACAGTTTTATTTTTACAATTTGACTTTGGAATCTGTCTTGTTTGCATTTAATTTGTGGTTGTCTGTCGTTTCAATTTGTTGCGTCACACACTAGAGTTTGCTACCTATATTTATTAATTTATTTATTTTTAATGAGAAAGAACAAACTTTTCTCATGATTTTCCAATCAAGTCTTGAAGTGGTGCTTACTAGCAAATTTTTCAGTTATAGTTTTACATAAAACCAAATAATAGATTGCCATCAAGGTGCAAAATATTACATAAAAGTTGCTCCTATTTTATGTCAAAGCGTAAAAATCTCATCATTCCATGAACTTAGTTTCTTAGCAATGCATTCTGGAAAAAATATGATCTGCATTCCTTTGGCCCGAAACTATGAAGTTGGAGGTTTTTTGCAAGAAATATTTTAGGTATGTCAAAATTGATATGAAAATATTTATTTCTTCCAATGTTACTTATTAGTACTCTAGACCAGTGATTTACGGTGCGTGTGCTCTTACGTTACGCCTTTTCGCTTTACTTCAATGATATTCAGCTGCCGATATGTTTCATCTTCCGTGCATTTCCTTATGTACTTCAATATCAATTTCTTTATAACAAGAATAAAAACACTTAAAGGACTGTTGTGGATAATACTGCGTTTAGTATTGGGTGTTGGCCCCCTTCTTCCTTCATAAATCGTATCTTTTGTTCCAATGTGAAAGAAGTTCAAAACTCTCTCCACTTTGTCAACTTAGTATTTTCCCACTAAAAATGTTATTGTTGATTTGTTTTTTGTAAATTCTTCTCGTACGTGTATTTTTTCCCGAAACATTTTTTTAAAAGTTCAATAAGTTTTCATAACTTTTGCGATGAGAAAGAACAGCGTTTGCAAGGGCATCACCAGTAATCTTTACTTTCAACTTCTCAAAATTAAAACAGTTTCATCATTACCATGACCTTCTAAATACTTCATAGATAATTGTTTTGAATATTTTATAGCTTCCTGGACAGTCTGATTACGGAAGTATTTCTTATATAGAGAATAAAATATTTCCCTTGTAATTTTTTTTATCGCGTTCAAACGTAGCCTGAGTTTCAAACCAATCATAGTGCTCAAAACCAACAGATCAAAATGCTTATGTTTCAGTCCCAGGGAATTGGCTAGGAACCCCCCCCCCCCCCACACACCATTTCTAATTTTTCAAGGACGGGAGGGTGCGTGCTGAATAAAAATTTTATCTGAAAACAACACCGAATTATATGTAAAAACATCAATTCTTCAAATTTGGGGGGAGGGGGAGATTAGCCCCCCCCCCAACCCCTCTCCTGCTAAATTACTGCCTATGTATTCCATTTCAGAAATTCTTAGGTGAGGAAGAAATATGCTACAGTTGCTTACCAGAAAATGTACGTTTTTAGTCATTTGTGCTTCAATATTTCTCGAGGGTCATATTGACCCACACCGCGGTTCTAGGTATAAGTGCTAATAACTGAAAAAATAATAATGCCAAAAATTTTTAAATCTGGAAAAACACTCTTCCCCTCAAATAATTAAAAGTCATAAAAGGAATTGTTTCTTCGATTCATACTTTTTGCGTGGTGGTAAATTGAACTTCGCTTTGGGTCAAATTGACCCCTTCCGCGGTTCTAGTGTTAAATATTTCAATTACCACAAACACATGTTGGCCTGAGCAAGATGACGTTAGTTTAAAACATTTTTATTCATATAGAACACGAGATAGTCACCCATAATTTATTTCTTAAGAACAATTATTGAATGCTAAGATTTAGGCGTAAGCGAAAATTGATGAATAGAGTGTAGAGTGACTGAAAAAAGGCGTTTATATTCCTTCAAACAGAAACATATTTTTTTTTATAACAGTAAAATCCATAGCAAAATCGTTTGCTCAAAGAAAAACCAAATTAATTCTCCAATATCGCGTCTCCCCCCTCAGGCATTCACCACGCATCGTACTCGGCGAAGAACGTAATCATAGGACAGCGCGTGTCATAACCAATATCTTTAACCTGACGGACAAGCTATTTCACACCGGATTTTCGCATGAGTCACAAACACAGGGAACATCCTCATAGTCTTACAGGGGACCTTTACCATAAACAAACCCCTGCCAGGATGAGGAAGCTATAATCTTTTCGATCAATAAAGGGTGCTCTCTTCTCACGCGTGTGGGCCAGGGTCACAAGCACACAATTCATAATCCATGTTTCGCAACGTGTAATATCTGTCAGTCAATGTTATCTGCCTTAGCCGAGGTCTGAAGAATGGCGAGCTCCCAGTCGATTCCTCGCTTCCCAAACAGTAGGAGCATTCTCTGGATCTGTTGCATGCGATCGATCTTGTGCCACGGTGTAGGAGCATCAATGGATGTCGAGTAATTAAAAGATTTAGACAATTCGTATTTTCCGTCTAAAGATATGTCCACAATCTATACCTTAAAAAAAGAAATGTTGTTTTTACAGTATAATATAGCTAATTTTACAGTAATAAACTGAAAAGTTACTAATTTTACAGTTTATTACCGTGCATTTTACAGTTTAAACTGGAACCTCTGCTATTAGTATTAAACTGTTGTTTTTACAGTATAATACAGATAAATTTTACGTCAATAAACAGTAAAATTTCTAACTTTACAGTGATAAACTGTAAAAGTGCTAGTTTTACAGTTTATAACTGTGCATTTTACATGGAACCTCGGCTGCCATCACTTAAGAAAGAAGTGAAATAAAGGAGATTATCCATGTACGTTAACTTTTTCCAATGACAGGTAGGAAAATTTCATCTCACAACTAATTAATAGTTGAAGCAAATGCACCCACAGCTCGATCATAGCATCCTAAGACTGCAGTTTCGTCCTTATTGTGGGTGCATTTGCTTCAGTTCTGCCTTAGCCCTGGCTTATGGGCGGTAACTCGTTGCATAATTAATAGTTGTTAATTTTTTATGTACAGACAAGACATCTAAGAACACCAATCAATGATAAGCAACGAAAAATATATTAAAATAGGATTTTAAGGGCAGTTTTTAAGTTTTATGTAAAAATAATAGCAGAGTCATAATTTAAATACTGGACAAGTTCATGAAGATAGTTTGAAACTTTTATTTACTTGTTTAATAACGAAAAAAAAATCATTGTTTAGAATATTTCTTCATATAACGTTAAACAATACTTAATATAACACAGATATATCTTGATTAAATTTTACACTAAAAACATTTATGTATCTCTTATGTTCCTATAGTACTTTATGTATAACTGCATTTTAAAAATGCACGCAAAGTATTTTTAAATAAATACAAATGAAATAATGCAATTATAAAGAACTTTTTCAGTAACCAAATTTCTACTTAATGTCAAAATAAAATATCTAAAAGTAAATGCTTATGTATTTTGTAAAAAAAATTTAACGCAATTTTAAATATAAAACACGCATATATATTCTTATTTCATATGTATTTCAAACGATAACTTCGTTAAAACAATAATTCAAACGGTCTAAAATAATTTTCTAATTAAAGAGGAATTTTAAGAAAAACTGCAATGAAAAGTTTCATAGAGATAAAAAAAGTATACTTTTAAATATTATATTTTTCAATTATTTAACATTATTATGTAAATAAAAAAAATGTTACATAAAATATTCTCAAATACTGTTAAATTATTATGTAAGAGATTTCAACTTGAGGTCAAGAATATTAACTAATAGTTACAATTTTGAAATTAAAAATTAAACCAAATCCAAATGTACAATTAAAATTGGTATTATATCTGTATTTTAAACATTTAGGTTTTTAAAACAATTATCTAAAGGTTCTTAATTATACTAAGAGAGTAAGTAATTTATTTGCAGATGAAAACAAAACTATTAGAAAACTTAGTATAAAAAATTTCGCAGAAATAAAAGTTAAGCTTTTCAACTGTCCAATTTCGCTAAATTCTGTAAATGAAAACTATTTTGACAATAAATATTTTAAACTACTTCAGAAATATTGATTATAACATTTCAATTTCATATCAAAAAAATATATATATATATTAAGACTAAAAATTACGGTTAGTGCTTATATATTTTAAAATTTAGGTGTAGCTGTAACAAAACAGCTAATAACTTCATGTACCTAAATTTTCTTATATCTAAATTACTTTACTTATTAAAGATATAACAATGTTGTTCCTTCCGAAGAGGCAGGCAGGGGGCATCTGCAAAAACCAGAAAAAAATCCTTAAGGAGCAGAGGATTTTGTAAAAATATTTTATTTGTTTAAACTAGGTTACCTGTAAACCATAGCAACCGAATTTCCTCCCCCTTTATTTAACTTCATCTTGCATTTTCTCATATTGAAAATTTTCTTTTTGCAATTTTTTCTAAATTCTTTTATTGAATTTGTTCTTCTATATTTCCAACTTGATTCCAAATTATTCCTGCATAAAAATTATAATGTTTGAAATTTTCGCAAAACTCATCCCAACTAGACGTGCCTAACAGTTGATGGAATGAACTTGCTATTGATTTTATATTAATTTGTGTGTGAGTGTGGTTTTTTAATAAGTGATAGTTTGCTTTTAAAACATTTTATCTCTAAAAAATATATTTGGTGCTAAATTTGAAAAAAAAACATGCCTACAAATACACAGTTAGTTAGAAAGTCGGTGTTAATATACTGGAAATTAGGCTCGTTTAGCTCTCTAAGAGAATTCTTTCTGTATTTGAAAATTGGACAAGAAACAAATAGTTTAACTCGATATTAATAATAAAGCAAATTGTCCTTACTGGAATAGTAATTCATAAGATAGAAAATAACGTATTCAATAATGCAACGTTTCTCGTTCATTGGCCCAAATTCTATACGTAGCTGATAAACTATGATGCTATTTCATATGTTTTATTTACTTTTCGAATCAATCCGTTTTAGCAATGATGAAAAAAAAATCGCTCATTTAGGCTCGTTGAGACTTTATCTCAACGGAAGTTGATGTATGAGGGTACTGTCTATGTTGACAATGTATCTCTTTTTATATATTTATTCAATAACGCTCTTTTCGATTTTAAACAAAATGTGCCCTAAAATGTGTTAAAAATAAAATGTATCGAGATATGTTGTGTGGTGTGAATGTAAAGACAAGTGTCTACAGAAATGAGTTTCTGAGACATTTGAAGAGACGCGTTTTAGTTTAAATGTTAACAATATAATAGGGAAATAATTTAACCAAATGATTTGTGTGTGTTTCGTTATTTATTTTCAGCGGAAACGAAATAGGAAAACTTGTACAATAAGACTCAAGTATAAAAAAAAAGACAAACATGAAAAAATAGGAAGATTGAAAACGTTGCAGATACTGCCCTTTACTTTTCTACGTCAGTGTAATTCTTTTTACAAAATAATTTTTGTCCAAGGTTTTTTATTTTTTTATCTTCATCTGATGATAATTTTATACATATGCTAAGGACAAATGTAATAAACAAAAGCTACAAACAATGATTTTTTTTTTGCATATCATCCTTCTATGTAACATAAAAAAAGAAGAAAAAAGAACATCTCTCAAAAACGTAATTCATGGTTTCTTTTTTTCGTCGTCTGCTATCTTGCCAAACTAATGGCAACAGTGATTGACTGTTTTTGCTGTAAGTTTCTTTTCGAATGACCTCTTTTTCTATATTTTCCCTTCTCCTATTTATCTCTTCTTTTCTCTTAATTACCTATTCGAACCCTATTTCTTCTGTTGCTCCATTCATGCAATGATTTTAACCTTCCACCAATTTTCTTCTTCCTCGCATTTCCCTCTTTGTAGACTGGTCTCCTTTTATCTTTTCCCACCTTTGCTTAATGGACGTGAAAAGAACTGCGATCAACTGATTTATATTTAAAGGAACTTCTTTTTTTCCAGCGAAAAATATATTAAAAGAATCTCTTTAACTCAGACTTTGAACCTTTTGAGCTTTAAATGGTCTAGCAAAAAGTTTTACTAAATTAAAATATTTGACTCTGAAAGAAATTATCTTAGAAATTAAAATTTTCTATTTAGTCTTTATAGACTAATAGAGCTTTACTATTATTTGCCTAATATATATAAGTTATATATTGCATAAATCTTTTAGTCTGAGATATAATTATGGGTTACTCAAGGCGTGAGAATACTCTTTGCTGTTTTCAGGAAAGTGAAATTCATTTCGAAGCAGTTGAATATACAAGCACGGCAAATACCATTACAGTGATTAATCAAAACTTATTGTGTAAGAATGAAAACAAAGACAGTACGACGGCGACGTGGAGAAATACACGCTGCTTTACTTTTAAACATGTTGAATTTTCGATATGCTTTATTAGACAAAAAAAGAAAACATTCAAATGTACTTTTTTTTAACCTTCAACTGCTCCTTTGCACTCCATTTTCCATAATTTGACGTAATTTGTTTCCTTATCTTAATATGACTTTCTGCTGTTAGCACTTGTCCGGCGTTTGCAGATATATATGTAGTTATGTGTAGTCAGAGTCCGCACTGGAATTTAGATCTAGAAGAAAATGAGATTTCACCCATTGCAATTATTTTGAACGAACATGTCCAGGCACTTATTTAGTCTCCATGCACAGAGATGCGAGTTTTAACTTTATAAAGGGTAGAGAAAAAATTTCAGTGATATAAAAGTGCTGATGAACTTCTTCTTCTTTTGTAAAGAAAAGCAAAAGTGTAAAAATAAATGTTGTTTTTACAGTATAATGCAGCTACTTTCATAGCAATAAGATGTAAAAATTGCTAGTTAAAAACAAACTGTAAAATTGTTAAATATACAGTTTAAGACTGTGCATTTTACAATTTCAAATTGAAACCTCTGCTGCTAGTATTATACTATTGTTTTTACAGTATAATACAGCTCAATTTTACGGCAATAAACTGTAAAATTGCTAACTTTACAGTAAGAAACTGTAAAATAGCTAGTTTTACTGTTTATTACTATGCATTTTACAGTTTTACATTGGAAACTGGGCTGCTAGTATTATACTGCAAAAACAAGAGTTCATTTTTCGCAGTAAAGTAGTTTTACGGCAATAAACTAAAATTTCTAGTTTTACATACTGTGCATTTTACTGTTTTAAGCTGGAACCTCTGCTGCCAGTATTATAATGTTGTTTTTCAATATACTATAGCTAATTTTTTGGTAATAGCCTGTAAAATTACTAATTTTACAGCAATAAACTGGAAACATTGCTAGTTTTACAGTTTATTACTGTGATTTTACAGTTTTAAACTGAAACCTTTGCTTTCAGTCCTATATTTGAAGAGCAAAAATTTATTTGAGCAGTGTAGATTGAAAGATAGGGAAGCAATTTTGAAATCATCGAAACAAAAGATAGCGATTCTTCGCCAATATGGTAAACCATAAATTGATGCCTTTTAAACATTCGCGTGAGGAGCGATGTGTGAACACGCAGTAGGTGGTGTGGTACGACACGATGTACCTCACGCACGCAAACGACCGCACCCAGAGCTGAACTTCAATAGATACACATTACTATTTTTTTTATCAGCACTGGCATGTTTCTTCTTCTATTTATTTCATAATGAATGATCTGGCAATAGATAGGTGTTGCCTTGATTTACAGACATACCTCCGCCACCCTCTTCAAAGCTGTTGTTTTGATTTAAAGCGATCACGTGATAAGGATAATTTCATGGTGAAATGGGCTGGCTCGCAAACTGCATGTTTGTAAGCGGGGAACTTATGTGTTTAATGTGATAAAAGGAAAGAAAAATATCATAAAGATCACCACCTGTTTAGATTGGTTGGGAAGTAAATGGGTGTGATCTACAAGTATGTTCTTCCTTTGATTTGGAACGAAAGTGAAATATTTGTAGTTGAAAGATTTTGCTTTTACAATACCAATTTATTTGGAATAAAAATTACATTTAGTGGTCAAATAAAAGCATGTTAAAGGTAAAACTTAAATGATTTCGACTGATTTCCTGATAAAATTTAAAACATCTATTCATAAATAATTGCAAACGTGTTGCATCTATGCATTATAGAATAAATACTTGCAATATGAGTGGACAAATACAAGTAAAAGGAGTTTGACTTAGAAATCGGTGACATAGTGCAAAAGAGAGGGAGAGTGAGGGACATAACTTAGGCAAATGGCCATGTCGTCAGGAACCCGGGAGCGCCACGGAATTGTAAACTATAATTTTAGAACAATTTCAGCATGAGTAAAATTAATAAAACGTAGATGAAGTGAATGAAATGCAAAATGAAAATCGTGAAAATAGTTGAAGGGTGTTAGAAACATTTGTAAAACACGATGTATGCAAATTATCTTGAAATATCATAATTGGCTAGAGCAGATTATACTTGGAGAGTTTCTCACACGATTGGTCTACAGTATCTCTGTGCACAGAGCACAAGATCTGCAGAGACTTCCTTGGCCAGATTATGGAGCGGCAGTATCAAATGTAAGAAATTCGTTGACAAAGTCGAGACTTTTTCATCTAGCAGCCTTTGTCCTCCCATCATGTTTCTTCTGATCGCATTCTAGAATGTATTGGTGCCCATGCGAAGCTGCTTTGGAGAGAGGGGGGACGAAAATGGTTTCTTCTTCAAATATTATGAAAAATTTACATGAATTGTCTCTGAAAAAGCTACTGAATTTAAATAATATGTGAATGAATAAAACAAAACAAGCAATTTATTAAAACAGATGTAAATACTTATTTCCGGTATGTTTGATCAATTCCTTTTTAATTATTTTTTAATTATTTCTTATTTATTGCTATAGAGTTCTACTGATTTCTATTTACTATACTGAGAGATTTAAATGTTAATCATAGAGAACCCATGTAGGGGCAACAGCCGAAGGACATGAAAAGTTGGAGAAAACTGAATTCAAGGTTGTAGCAAGTCAAATGAAGTTTTAAAGGTTTCGCTAGAATAGAGTCAAGTATTAAGGACAAATTATCAAACATTTCCTTGATTATGTTCAAAAAGTAGAAAATTTTCCTCTTTGGAATTTACATTTTCTAACTACTTTAAGTATTTAGCATTAATTTCTTCTTTTAAATCAAACTTATATTTATTTATTTTGTTGTTTTTGTACTACTTATATTCTGAATGAGTATTACATTTCTGCACTACTCATTCTTAACGAAAAAGCAGTTCTGTAGATCAGAAAGTGAATGCAGGTATTGGTACATTTACAAATACATCTGGAAATAGTTTAAATGATAAAAAAAACTGGATATCAATCGTTTATACAACATTTTATTTTAATTCTAATTTACTATTTTAATTATGTTGCTTTGAAATTAATTAAAACCATCTTGTTTAAAAGAAAAAATGAGGTTTTTATCACAATAAAAAAGAATTCATTCAAATGAGAAAACTAACAATTTATTATATTTTTGCTGAAAAATAAAGGAATTCTATTGAAAATTTTCCATTTACTTCACATTTTTGCCTTTTTTTTTAGAAGATTATCTTCAACTTTTGACTTTCAAGCAACCTTAAACACTTTTTGAAGACGTACATTGATCTTACTTCTTTTATTTTAACTTTTTTGAGATTTTCAAGGAAAAAAAATAATGCTACCAGAATCAAAATCCATTCGGAATCTTCTGGAAGTCTTCGCTGACCAACAATACCCATCAATTTTTGCGGCCATTCTAAAAAAACATCTGTGCTTCAACAGCTTTCCGTCCTGAATCAATGCCAGACCCCGGCGCGAAAGCAGGATTGAAAACCCACAGACATATCAGACCCCACCCTACAAAAACCCCTGATCGCGTGCTATGTCTACGAGGGCATCAAAAATGGATGATGTTAACCAACCATTGGGCGAAGATAGACTCTTGGCAGGTGCTGGCCTAGGCCGCCCAAGGTCCCACAGGCAGTGTTGGATTTTGCTCGCTTTCTGTACTTTTTTTTTTTTCGTTTGTTTCAACGTGGAATATTATTTTTTATTCTCGAACCGTGGGTATTTTATCTAAGTCAGGGAAGCGCGCCAAAAAACTTTATCGCTTAGGGCTTTAGCCATTCTCTTCTTTTAGTTTTACAACTCCCGATTTGTTCAGGCAAAGGGAAGTGGTTGTTTTTATGGTTGCTTTCTTTTGCGTTACTTTCTCTCAATTTTTTGGTTTCCGTTTATTTTTCTGCTAGGGGTGAAGAGAAATGGTGATAATAAAAGTCAAAGGATTATTTCCCCGGATGTGTGCGGGGACATAGATTGTGTTACTCATAGAATTGTATATGCGCAGAAAATGCGTGCGTAGAATTAAGATCGGAAGAAACCTATCTTCGCATAAAGAATGGAAATTTACAGAAATGAAATGTTTGACATTCGGTATTTTTCTCCCTTTTTTGGATTTAATTTTCAATTGTTTCTTGAAACCTTTAATTTTTTCCACATTTCCGAGATTTCTATGAAATTGCAATAAATTATTCAACTTTTTATATTTCCTAAAATAGGAGTAAATCATAAGGGATTTTTTATATCCATATTAAGAAAACTTTCTAACTTCTTCTAATTGTGAAAATTTTTAGCTTTGTTACAAATTTTTCATATATTAAAGCTACCTCTGTAAAAACGGAATTATCACTTACATATTTATTCCTTTTTATTCAAAATTAGGCGTTTTCAAAAATTTAAAATAAGAAGAATTCTCAGTTAACAAAATATTTTAATTTTATTCTGATCAATAAGTATGAAAATTCTTTCAGCATTTTTTTTTTTTTGCTTTTTGTGTCAAATAGTAGTCTTTTGAGACACATTAAAAAAATATATATTTAGTTTGGCATGCTTGCTTCAAAAAATAAACTTTGATAATATTACTATTAGTATTAGTTTTGTTGTTGCTGTTGTTCTTGCTGCTGCCGCTGTTGTCGTAAAATCAAAAGCACTTAGTAAATTTAAGCAATTGAAATTACATCCTTTAATTCTAGAAAACATACTTTTGATGCCTCACTAATTATTATACACGTAATACCAAGCTGAAAGCAATTTACTTTTTCAAATTTCTCAACTTCAATCTCTACCAGCTGAATGCCGAGCTAAATTACTCACAAGGTAGCAATCACGTTTCGTTGTACAACATGAGTTTGAATCTATTCTACACATATAATGTGCCGTAATTGCCTCAGTTCAACACCAAAAGCAAAACTTTGTCAAATGCTGAACAATATTCAACTCTTTTAAAAACCAATGTTCAATTGTTTCCGTCATAATTTCCTCTATTTAGTCTTCATTTACAAGTAATGGTTTTGAACACATGTGTTATAATACTATAATTATATTCAGCCCTCTTTTTGCACCAGATGAAATAGTTTGATTTTGCTGTAAAGGTCTTCAGAAATTATATTTTAACAATGTTAATGACTATTTGTATTTGCTTGAGAATGTGACCGAATTAAAAACGCGTTTTTGTTTAAAAAGTTATGCACAATACTAAGTCTCAATGAATTTTAACCACCGCAAAGCGCATTAAAATTTTGAATCTTATGTTTATTTTAATATACGAAACTGGTTTTAACTTTCATTTTTCCATGATGTTTTATACTTCGATTTGTTCTTATAAAGTAGCTCATAAAATTCATGTCTGGTTTAAAAAGTATTTCGATAAGAAATGTTTCGTTTTTGTAGACCTGCACATAGCTAAAAACATGCATGAAAATCAAGTTCTCGGCATTATTTTTATCGTCGCAGTTCTGGAGAAAATCATCAAGTACTTAAAAATATTTGATGAATTGCTACGATGAGTTAGACTTTCCAGTTAGCTATTTAATGATGTAAGACAATTATGCAATTTAAAAGTTACATTTATATAGGGGAAGACCGCCTACATTGGACCCCCTAAGAACAGGAGGCCTGTGTCGCTCAATGTGAAGCAAAACAAAAATACAAAATAGAGCATCGTAAGCTAAATTTAATCAGGAACCTCCCTAGGAGCTTGAATTTTCTAAAAATATGGAAATAATTTTTTAAAGAATTATCTTACAAAAAGTTGCAAAAGTCCAATTTACGAATATATGCGCCTATATTGAACCATGCGCTTCCTAAATTGGACCATGCTAGGAAATCATAGAATAATTTATGTTTTGACTATACATCTTTTTTCCAGGATTTGCAATAGAATTTCTTTTGCTTCGGTCTCACTTAGGCAGTGTTGAAAAACTCACCGATGGCATTTCATGCACTTAATCATGTTTTGCACTTTATCTCTATATCAAATATAGCAATAACAATTCTTTTGTGCAGTCTTGCTTCTTCTTGTGTGACTTCTTCTGTTCTGTGCTTTTTTCATACGGCGTTAGAATGATTGCTGAGATAGCCTTCCTTTTTGTTCATTCTATTTTTTACGTAAGGTGATATGTGAGCCGGGGCTTTACAAAATCATAGTTGGAATTGACAATCATGCTTTGATGAGAACTCTCCGCTGATTGTGTAGAGCTTGTACTAATTTACGTCGTAGCTAGTTCTTGTACATGGTGTACAACAATACAAATTACACTGAACCTGCCAGTTCACTTTGAGTAGTTTTATCTGGACTACTTACCTCTAACTCTGCTCCAGCCAAGTCAATGCTATTAAACACATGTCAATTAACAGGCGAAACTCCTGTTTTTTGGAATCAACTCACAGCATTTGCCATGGTCTTGATCGCGGTTTGCACATAAGAGTTACAAAACGGTTCCTCTTTGCGATATTGGGTAATGGATAACATTAGATGTTCTCGCATCTATGCATCACATGCTCGATTAAAATACGTAGTTAGACACTGAATAAAGACTTTATCTACGTGCATGGAGTGCTTAGAGAGAAAGCATTATTATATCGCTCTCGTTAGCCAAAATTATTGCATCTATGTTCTTTATGTAAGTGCTGTGCCTATCTATTAATAGAAGAACATTCATTTTACATTGCTTGATATAACGGTTTTGATGAAATGTTGTATCAATTGTGTAAATTATCGTTTGTGATCCAACCTTCTTTTGAACAAGCATATTGCTCACCAGTGGTGCTTTTACGATAAGTTCATACGTGGAGCGTAATCTTTTGAACATAAGCATGGGGATGGAAGGGGTGGGGGGTTAACAGCTCTGTTGCAATCATGCAGCAAATAGCTAGTGTGTTTCTAACACGTTCACCACGCATTTCTGCTCCAAAATTGTGTTTATCTTTATACGTCGATATGTTTTGGGGCTTTTGGACAGTGAAAAGACCGGCTTCATCTACATTGAACATTTTAGTAGCATTTAAATTGTATCTTTTAAAAATATTTTCGAGCAAATCGAAGAATTTCATTTGTTTTTCTCGGTAAACCAGCACACATTTTATTTAAATTAATAACTATTAGGGATGCACCGATTAATCGGCAGTACCGATTAATCGGCCATAATCGGCTCCTTGCCGATTATTAATAATCGGCAAAATTTTGCCGATTAATCGGCGATTTTTTAAAAAAAATTATATTATCTTTTAAAGTATACCTTCACCAAGAAACTATGATAAATTGTTTTATTAACTGTAAATAAATGTAATTTTCTGAAATCCTTACTATAACATACAGTATGAAAGTGTGTACAGAATAAAAACAAAACAAATAATTCATAGAAAACGTAAAACTGATTGGAATATTGAAAGATAACCCTCTGCAAATTCCTAAAATTTTAAGTATGAATTCAAAAACATGAATATTTCATTTCATTTATAATCAGTCAAACTTTGCTGATCAACCGGCGGAAAAGATGTTTTAAACAAAATTAATTCAACGATGTTTGAACACAATGTTACGA
Organism: Uloborus plumipes; assembly: GCA_038373865.1. Taxonomy (NCBI): domain Eukaryota; kingdom Metazoa; phylum Arthropoda; class Arachnida; order Araneae; family Uloboridae; genus Uloborus; species Uloborus plumipes. The sequence continues at coordinate 110,258 of JAXGGA010001503.1, read as the reverse complement.
TGGATAAATTTATAAACAAGAAATAAGTAATTTTCTGCAAACACAAGAATTACACGTTTAACGAAAGTGTAATGAGTAAAAACAAAACAAATAATTCAAAGAATGAAATACAAATTAATAAAAATAGTAAATTGACTCTCAGTTGATATAAATGATTTAATAATTTAATATTTCTATTCTGAATAAATCTACACTTATAGACAATGTTTCAACATTTTTCATGTCTCGATATTTTTCTCTTTAGCTTATTGCTTTTAAATAACCTCTAATTTTCAAAGAACAAGTCTTGAATTAAATGGCTATTTATAGTTGAAAAATGAATTTAAATTAAGAACACCCCTTAATTAAAGTGCTCATCATAGCCCCCCCCCCATTTGTTTTAATAACTATTATGTCTAGTGTGTTAATGTAATTTTATTTACAAAAATGTTAAATTTTCAAAGGAAGTTAAGGAATTTAACATGGAAAAATGGAGAAAAACATATATCTTGTCAAAAGCAAATAAGTAACCATTTCTAAAAATCGGAATTATATTAGAAAGGATAAAAACAGTGAGGGTGAAATTGGTAATATTAAAAATAAAAAACCCGAACATTAATCGGCTCTGCCGATAAATTGGCCGATTCTCATTCGCCGATTAATCGGTAATCGGTAATCGGCCAATTTGCTTATCGGTGCATCCCTAATAACTATGTTTAACAACCTGAAACTGCAGCTTAATGGAAAAAGAGAAAGAAAAACATATGTTTTAAGAACTTGTAGCTTCTAGAAAAAGTGCTTGATAAAAAAATGAATATCGTGAATAGGTGTTAAAGTATGCTTGAAATAATCTTAACTAAGCTATTAAATCAGATGAGTCACTTATTTTATGTTACAATTAACAAAAAGTCTTGCTTAAAATTATATTCTTAAATTGGACCACCGGTCCAATGTAGGAAAATTTTTTCGGTCCAATAAAGGAAAACATGCCATTTTTTATTCTTCAGCTTATTTCTCTGTCAAAAATTACCACAACCGCGCATGTAAATGCATAGATGTGATCCTTATTAAACACAGATTATCGTGCTATCACAGCAGTTTACCTCAGCTTACAAGTTTTAGTACTATCTTACTAGGTACAAGTCCGCAAAATAAGATTTTACACGTTTTCAACATAAATCATGCCGTACCTCACGCTACCCAGTTCGAAGACTGGTGAAACTTCATACACATTGATTTTATTCCTACAACTTTATATTTCTACCGTTAAAGTCTAGCATAGATCTCTGTACTAGATTTTAAGCCCGAGGTCCAATTTAAGTTATGGTCCAATATAGGCGGTCTTCCCCTACTTACTAAAAGAGTTTGAGGTCTGTAAAATGATGTTTGCGATTTTTCACAGCTTAAATTTACTATGGCACAAAGCTGGAACTTGGACATTTGCCTGAACCTCGACGATATAAATGTTTATTATCTTTTTGCTTTTTCTCTCTAAGCTAATGCACACATTGTTTTAAGTCTGATTTAAGAATGAAAACAATTTCATACGTTTCGTTTTTAATTTCCACTAAGCATTAAAAATTTCCAGGAGACCAATTAGTCGAGGAATTCACTTTTAACTAAGAAAATATCTTTGTTGCATTGCGTGAAAGTTTTTTTCTATTGAATACTTATTATCACTTTCTTTTTTTTCCACTTTTCCTGCCTCTATTACTAACTGCGGCATAAAATGTCGAAATATCGAGGCTTTGCAGAGCTTCCAGGAGCTGAGTAAGAATAATTATCTTCGGAAATAATCTAAGAAGCTTCTATGCTTTGCACCTCTTCCTTGAAAGCGCCTTTATGTGAAGAAGCGTACTTCTCTTGACACAAACAATAACTTTTACTATTAATATCGGAAAATTTTTGCTATCAGATGTTTTTGGGTTCATATAAAAACAAATTCAACTAACACAGCCAACGAACAATTTCGGTATAGCAACTTAAGTTCGAGAAAAAACTAAAAACCAAAGTTCGTAAAACTTTTTGAAAATGAAATAAAGAACAGAAAGCGCAGTCTTTCAGTTCTTAAGAGTAAAACAATATTAATTTCATCCATTTATTTGGGGCAGTGATTTTCTTCTTCTTTCATCGAAAATTGGGAATAACATTGACATTAAATTACGCTCTCTTTCTCTTCCAATCTACCAAAAGTACTGGGAGAATAGCGCAATTTCCTGCTTAAATAGACGTAAAGCTAGAATGCCCTGCCAATATATCCAGGCACTTTAGGCTAAGGCGCTATATCGGATGTCACCACTTGCTCCCAGTGTTGATTCAATACCCCATTCTCCCATCTGGCTCCCTTGTTCTCAAACTCCCACGTCCTCTTAAAACACGGGAACAGGAAAAATAAGAAGAAAAAAAACTGAAGAATCTTTGAAATAAAATAGGGTCGAAGAAAAAGGTTCTTTTCACTTAAGTAAATGAATTTCACCCGAGCGCTGTAAATTTAAACACCCTTTCCTAACACGTCTTTTGGATCCCCCGCACCCACACGCACTTTCCTTTTATTTCAGTAAAACTTTTCTTCTTGTTCGGCTCTTCTCTTGCCATTCTTTCCCCGAGATTCGCTTCCTATGCAACTGTTGAACACCACCAGCAGGGAGAAAGGGGTGGATGGAACGACGGGAAGGCAGGAAGGAAAGACGAGACAGTCAGACTTTTTCGGTCCACTTCTTCACCACTATCATTAACGTAATGAAAGAGTTTTTTTTTAAAGGACATTTTTTAAGAAATTTTACTTTGATTTTCAATCAGGCATGTTAACTTTGATCTTCAGGTGAATTTTGAAATTATTTTTTACCACTTGTCCTGTACTGGCAGCTTTCACTTCAGTAGATGTCAAATAGAGTTCCTACTATGCAGTGGTGGTGCGACATTGATCACAAAACACCGATATTTGAAAACATCAATGTTAGAAAGTAATGCGTCGAAGATATTAATGTATCGATTAAAAAAATCGATACTTTTTTAAAAAATGTATTGCGATTAATTTAACTTTGAACCCCTATTTTTTAATGTAATTTAAAGGCACGATCGAAACAATTTAATCAGCTTCTATCTATCTGAAAATATATATATCTTTTGATTTAAATCACTTTAATCTACCTTTATAGCTATCAATCTCTATGTTTAATTAAAAAGCGATAGCATTGTGCGTAAATTAGGTAAAATGAGAAACAACGTTTAAAAGCACAAATAAGATTTAAAGATTAAAAGTTTTAAAAGGGGCAAAGATGCTTCAGATGCAACAGTTTCCTTTTTCAGTGCCCAGCAAGCAAATGGAATGAGGCAACTTTTTAAAACTTTTAATCTTTAATTCTTATTTGTGCTTTTAAGCGTTGATTCTCATTTTACTTAATCTCTATATTTATTAATCCCTCTTCTTTATCAATCTTCTCCGGTCTATTTATATTAGGCTCTAGTTTTCTATCTATCAATCTATATGTATTTGCTTATGATACTTTCTTGGAGTTAATCAACAATTTTTTTTTTTTTTTTTTTTTTTTTGCACAGTTAGAGTGAAAAAAACATTTCTCTGGTGATAGTCTGATTTAATACGTGTCTGATACATTACTCAGTCAACATAAATCTTTTTTCAAGAATTTTCATTCTTTAAAAAAATACAATTAATCTAACTCACAACGCTGTTTACTTATTTCTAATGATTAACTGAACTCAACTGTCTCAGAAATAGCATTGGTACAGATTTTTAACAGTAGGAGACAGTAGAAGAAGTTAAGTCCCCCTGCTTGCAATAATGCAATGAAATAAAAATGATTAGCTCTCTTAAATAGAAAGTGCTAAATACACATAACACATTTAGTTTGAATAATTTCTAATGAACTTAGAATAATCGAGCAATTTGCATACCTTTGGAAAAACCACCCCGATGATACGTCCCTCGAATGTAGGTTTTTTTCAGTACGTCGCGTTTGATTTTTATATTTCTATTTATTCTATGTATTTTATGTTTTCCTGCGTTTTGTGCTTTTTTATCCAATCCCTTTAGAAATCTGGATTTCACAACATGTATAGATGTTTTTATTTACATTATTTAATTATTTACTTTGATAATTTCTCAAAATTCAACAAGTTTCGTTTGGAATTCAAAACGATGATGATTTAAGATACCATTGTCCCTTGTATATACGGTTCATCAATTATTTTCTCTAATAATAAGACTTTTTCTTGAAAATACTCTAAGACATATTTAAATAAGAAACAAAACATTGAAATATATGCAAATCAAACTTTGAGACTTGACGTTCGAAGTGCAATTGGTATTTCCATATATGTCAAATTTCATGACTGTAAATGAGGTTATTCAGACTGGACATAGCACACAGAGACACAAAAACTGCCTTTTGTAACAAGTAAAAATGTATCCCTTTCAGTTTCAATGCCGTTGACATCGAAATTATTTCTGTCGGATATGTCAAACGTTTCGTCTTTTCGAACAGATTTCCGATAATTTCCTCGATATGGAATGCGCCGGAAATCAAAAAGAGCATTTTATTGGGTTCAGCGGGCCAGAACTCGTATTCTACTTTCGAATGGCAACGGATTCTAGTTTTTAATATATACTTGCCATTTTTCGTTTTCTTTTTCTTTTTAAAACCGTCTGAGCTAACATAGAGATTTTTCCTGATGCTAAAGAAATTGATATTGATAGTTGCAAAATTCATGGGCATGAATATTATCTTGTGATTAGCGTTGTTAAAACACATTATTTTTAGAGAATCATATTAAAATCTATTCCATAGAATAAAGGCATGTTAGCAAATGTGTTGTGACATCAAATACTACCAACGTCGCTCCATGGTGTTCCTTGTTTTGATTCTAAAAAAACAGGTTAATCGTCTTTAATTCACTAAAATCATTTTTACATGTTTTTCATGTAAATTTAAAAGTCACTACAATTATGAATGTTTTTTTTTATTCCATTGTTGACAAGCTCTGCAATTGATCCATCAGTTATTCAGAACTATCTACTTGGCCTGGCTCTGCACGAGATTTATCTTAAGGAAAAATGTCATGTCAAGTGACGCGTGTGTCTAAAAGTCCCGATTAAATTAAAGTCAATAGTTTGCTAGAACGCAGTACGAAAAATTAATCAATCGACAAAATTTTTTTTTAATCCGTCCGTTACAGGAAAAGTCTTAAGCAAAAGTAAGAATTTTATTTGTTTATATTCAAGAAAAAAATGACACCTTTTTATCATTAATAATTTATTTTCCCCTATTTAATTTCTTTCACGCTCGTGTAGAAGATTTTTATAAATCCAAATTAAAATGGATCTTTAAAATTTTTCAAATACCCATATGTTTCTTCAGGGTGGAGATATCGATTAGTGGTTTTGAAAACCCCCGAAAGGAAATTTTCCTAAAAGGTACTTTTTGCGTTCTTTCGAATGAGACCAAGATCGATAAGATCCGATAAGTATTTCGCTAGATAAAGCCATTTTGAAGTCCTTTATTTAAAATTCAAGTGGATCGGTAGTTTTTATTGCTCAAAAACCACCCTATGATCCTTTCCGGGTGCCCAAGTATCTCCCTATCAAATTTTGTCCAGATCCGACGTAAACTGGATTTGTATAAGGTACACACACACACACATAAACATACATATTCTTTGTTTTATTTATGTGGATTAGTCCCAAGCGATATTTTTAGATGCTTCTTTTTCCACAAGTATCAACCAATTTAGTAGTTACAAATGTTTGAAAAAAAAAGCAAGTATTTTTTTATTATCTCCCCGTATCTTTGACTAATTTAAAACCCCATTTCCTGACTTTCCTTATTTTACATTTGAATGAAATTCTCTACTGAGATCTGACTGGAAACTTTTCATAAAAAGGACATTTTTTATAATTATACAGTCAGTAACGTCAGGAATTTTTTTTTTTTTTGAAAATACCTACTCCTTTCGAACGATAGGGTAAGAGATACCAACCATGTTTGAAGAAATGCATATATGATTAAAATTAACGGTTCGAATATTATTAAAACTCGTAAGAAACACTTATTTGTAAGTCAATGACCTAGAACAATCATCTCGTTTTTTGCTTTTATTCAGGGTGGTATGTTTATATTCATGCCTAAAAAAATTCCAGTATCTCTACTTCAGGCAGTAAAAGAAATGAAAATGTATCAAAGTAAAAAAAAAAAAATGACTAAGTTTTACAAATTGGAGGAAAATGACAAAATATTAGTTACAGCTTTAAACGGAACAATATTCTAAGACAACCGCATGAAAGCAGATGCATTAGTTTTTGCTCAAAACAACCTACATATAAATAATGATGAATAACGAAAAATTTATTTTAATTGTGTTTCTGGAAAACTTTAAAGTCAAGTATATTTTATAAGAGCCGAATTTATATAATTAACGGAGCTCATGCAATTAAACAAGAATATAATATTTTTTAACTCTTTGTAGAGTGTTTCTTACAAGAAAAAAAACACATTGAAAAATATTCGCAATAAAAACAATAAAAAGTCCCGTTACATTATTAATAAATTAATTGAGTCATTTAGAATCAAAACCCGTTAGGTACATTTCTTACGAAAAAAAAATTTGTTTAAAAAAATATAAGTTTAAGTTCATTTACAAACGGATTAAAGGAAACAGATCAAAAACCGGATACCACTAATACAAAGAGTGAATATAAAGTAAATGTTTTAAGTTCAAACTCATTAGATCCATAGTTCCACCTTCGGAACTATGAATTTCGGGAAATGAGAACGAGTTTTGATTTTAAATGACTCAATTGTAGCATTTGCATTATGACTGAGGTAAAGTTGAGCAAATATAACAATAATTACGCATAAATAAATAAACTAGTGAGACAGATCGCAAAAATGCATGAGATGTAATCTCAAAACAATCGTAACATTATTGCTATTAGTTAAAATGCTTTTATTTTTATTAATTAAATATTTTAACTTAGATATGGAAAAACTTTCAAGGACCGGTCACTTTTTCCCGCCCACCGGTGCTGGCCCGCCGGTTCAGAACCGTTGGTCTGCCTTTTAAGACAACCTCTGCACAACATTCATTTCCTAAAAGTGCACTAGATTCGTCTGAAGACCCACACACAAGCCGACAGAAATATATACAGAATGACATAGCTTATACCAGTGGACATTGTTTTTATTCTGTAAGAGATTTCTCTTTAGCATTCAATAGTTTTCTGATTTATATGTAACTACTGTTTTATTTTTATCTTATTTTTTTATATACCTAAACTAAAATTATTGAGCTCACAGAAAATTCAGGACGAGCTTTTTAATACTATTACTCTGGTTATCCTCATTAAACTATTATTATACAGTTATGGAAATACCAAATGTCAAGATAAAAGTAGTAAATAAAATTGCGCAAAAGTAACGAAATGCGTAGCTAAGATTATAAAGAAACAGAAAGTAAACCTAAAACTTCAACTTCTAAAAAGAGTTTGTAAATATGCTTTGAATATTTTTGGAAAACTCCAGTAAATATTTTGCAAAAATATGCCAAGTTTAAAATCAAACACTTGAAGAATGCTCCTCACAAAAGTGGTTATTTTTCTCCTAGTACATCAAAAATGGAATTGAAGAATAAAAAAAACTATCGACTTTAAATGTGCAGATTTTTTGTTATTATTTTTTTATTTTTAACTTCAACAGAACACCTGTTGGTACACTTCCCATTCGATGCATTAAAGCTCGGTCGACTGAAAACTCGATATTTCGAATTCATGATTTATTCGAAGCGAAACATTTTTTCGTTATTGACAAGTAAATAGAACGTGTGCATCTAAGCTGTTTGAAATAAGAAAAAAAAATAGCTCTGAATAAATAAGAGACGTTTGCAAGATTATTTTTTATTCTCTCGCTTTCAATCGTATAAGTTGTGTTTGAAAATTCAAAAATAAAGAAAAGAAACCCTTTTGTATTCAATTGCAAGAAAACTTTGATGCGAAACGCTTTTTTTTCCTGTGTTTTCTGATTTCTGCTTTTTTGTTTTCTTTTCTAAGAATCAAAATCTGTAAGTTTTTTTTAAAGTTAATTTATAAATAACTTTTTCTCATACGCCACTCATAGTTCTTTGGATAGATATATTTTTAAATTGAGTAGAATAAATTGTACGCACTAACTATACATTCTCAAATAAACTGATTGAATCTATTCATAGCAAAGAAATTCTCATAATAACTTATGATGTGGATCTTTCTTGAAATTATTTTACCAAAGCATTTTTAGGTAAAAGCTGAATTTATTCTTTGCATGGATTTTTGTTTCGATTATAGTGTAGTTAAATTGGATCAAACCATCGCTTTGAACACCAACAAAAACTGTGTAATAAATATTGCTTTCCTTTCTACAACAGACCCGTTTTATGAAGAACTATATTAAACAAATATTCTGAGGAAAATCATACGCTTGTAATTATCTGAATTAAATAAAGGCTTTTGTGTGGAATTGACGAATTAAAATTCATTAACAATACTTATAAATACTTCAAAGTAAAAGTTTTTCAAGTTCAAATGTGTCCATTCCAAGAAATGGAATATCACGGAAGTTTTGAAAAAATCAATGTTTAAAACTGCAACTATGAGCAGTCGAGCCAATGTCTTGATGTATGTATAGTACATGTATGTAATTATGTGTATCTCACTAAACTATGAAACGGCAAACTGTAGCATGTTTACATTTTGACTTTGAAATGTAGCAAAGGTCTAGTTTGTCAATATTTTGATTAGAAAAAGTATAGAATAATTTTCTTCTTTCGGACTGACTCGCTTTCGCCATTTTTCCAATTAAGTCATTTTCTCTTTGCCATACTCCATTCACCTTCAACAAGCAAAGGAAAATACTGCACAGTTTAAATTTTACAACGCAGAAATTTTAATGCAAGATAGCCTCCTTTCTCGTATTTTGTTTTCTCTTTTAAATTTTGAAGATAAAACACGTGTAAAAGATTATTGTTTCTTAAAAATGCTATACTTAGAACGAAAAAAGTATAATAATTTAAATAGTTAAGTACAGAATTTTTTTTTAAAAAATGAAAGACGGGTTTCTATACAGATAAATGTGCATTTGTCAATTTTACTGACCGTCTGATTGTCCATATGTTTGTTTACATGTCCTCTTACAGCTATGAGAGAATGCTCTGTTTTGAGCAGGGGGTATTTTTTTCTCCTTTTTTCTTCCCCTCGTTCAAAAAATCTTAACAAGAGCTCCAGATTCCCGCATTTCTTTTTTTTTTATGTGAGAACAATTTTTCGTTCGGATTTAAACTGTGTTGAATTTAGGTCTTACGGCAAAATTTATGTCAAAAATATAAATCTTAAACTAAAAGTCAGATTTGTAGCAACTATTATTTCTTGGATAAAGTTCTTGAGGAAAAATATTACCAAGTATTTTTGATTTGGATATTTAAATAGCAAGTTTTCAACAGCTCTAACAACTTGAATATTAAAGTCTACTAGAGAATTTTAAACCCTTTTTTCTTAAAAACCAACGAATTAAAAAGAAAAAAAAAGATTTTTGAAACCAAAGTACTGATAAGTGTTTGTTGATTCCATTTGCATTCCTACCTCTTGGCCTCATAAAAAAGAAAAAAAAAACTATTAATAAAGATTGGAATACCATTTACCAAATATTTCCATTGACGAAAGGTGGTGATTGATTATCTGAGTCAAAACAAGATGAATTCAAAAAGCGAGTGTATTTATATTGCAAATAATTGGTTATTATTGAAATATTTTTATCTGGTTCTTGTCCTAAGCTTGATTTTATTTTTCTTTTGGTATCGGAAACTTCCAACTGGTTATTTTTAAAATCCAAAATAAAGGGCTGAAAATGATTTTAAATTTCATAAAATTGCTTTTAATAAAATTTAGTAATTTTTTAACTAATTACTTATTAATTTTTATTTCAAAGCTCAATTTTTCGAAAATATGTTTGTTAACGCAAAAAAGGGAATTCTTAGGCACGTTTTTTGCACGAAAAAAATCTGAAAACCACTTTTTCTTAGATCCTTTTCTTTTTTTTTTTATGAACCTACTTTTCATTTTTAAAATTTTTTCTTTCAAATATTATGAAGATTTTTTTTGGGTAACATATATCCTCTTCAGTTCCTATTGAAGGTACACATATGTGTACCTTCTAAGTTTTTATTTATATTTGGTTTAAAAGGAAATTATAACGAAAAAAACTATGCGTTATGAAGCTAAGATTGTAGCATTTATTTTTCATCAATCCCAATTTTTTTCTAGACATTATTCAGACCTAACAAAGGTTTAAAAACTTGAAATTCAAATGGTTAAAAAAATCAGCACTGAAGAGGATAAGGTTTGTTTGTTTTTCCTAAAAGGTGCTATTATTTCATTTGTTTATCATATTATTCAATAAAGATTTAATTTTTTGATGCTTTAATATTAAGCAAAATTGCGTAATTTAACGTACTAGTAATGAAAAAGCTCATTAACGACTTTTTTTCGCTCTCTCTCTCACTCTCTCTCTCTCTCTTTTTTTTTTTTTTCGAGCTAAATGTCGTTTTTTTTTAATTTAATTTTTAGAAATTAATTTTAAATTCATAGAAAATATGTTTGAAATAATATGTATTCTTAGCTCGTTTGAGATAATACTAACTTTATACAAAGACTTGATGAAAATAGTGTTTGAGAAAATAGGCTATTTTAGTTCTAGACATAACAGTCTATTTTTTCTCAGTTCCAATTACAGGTCTTAAGTAATCGTAAAGTGTTTCATAAAGCTAACTTTATTAAGTCTTACTTGGTACTATTTTTTCTAATAGCATTAATGTTTTAGTTATTAAAAATACATGCATGAGTTATTAAAAGTGCAAATATTTTTTTCAGTATCCATGTCAGTTTTAGAAAGACAAACTTGCAGTAAATCATCTGTTAAGTTTTGTAACAACAATACATAGATATCGAACTTTAACAAATTATGATGTTTTAATATAACATAAGAACTATTTATAAGAATTCTCATATTTATTTGCAATAACAAATGTGTTCAAAGTTAATTTAATATGATGGTTTAAAATGGGCTTTAAAATAGGGTTTAAAATGGACATCAAGAAGAAATTCCTAGAAAAACAGATAAATGGTTTTTTTTCACCACAATATAAACGATAGGAAATAGCCCTGTTTCATCACTAATATTTCACTATACAAGGCTCGGGAAAAAATGTAGGTTAAAATGGTTGATTTTTCAAGTCACCATGGTGCAATGCAAGATAAACAGCTTCGTCGTGTTGTGTTGCATCTATGCATTTCCTGGTAGTGTTGGAGAAAACAGCAAGATGAAAACTCCCGAAAAGTTGTTTCTCTGCCATTACTGTCTCATTGCAAGAAAAATAGCGTCTCTGTGCTCCCCTGTAAATGTATTTTATAATCAGATACTTTTTTTCTTGTAGTTTATTCAAACTATCTTTTATTTTTAAATTGGATGAATACAATTGAGAAATTATGATGATTGACGTTTTGGAGACATTTTTATATTAATTCAAAACCTTCTTATGTGCCTTTTTGCTTATTACTACTGTCAGTAAGCCATTTGCAACTTAGTGATTTTAACTTTAAGTTGTGAATGGTTCTGGTAATAAGTAATATACAGTGAATCGAATTGATTTTGAATCTGTAATTATTTACAGCGATATTTGTTTCTGGATAAGTTTTAGTCTATATGCTTTTACTTTCTAACTAGCATTGAATTTCTTAAGCTAAAATTCTAGTATGCTATGAATTTTAGCTACGTTTTTCTGTATTTCTCTACAAGTTATTTTTCAATTCTAAATATATTTAATGTGTGCAGAACTTAAAATATGTCCTCCAGTGCTATTATCAATGCATGTAGTACACGACTTTCTTAGTCCAATGTATAACTTTTTAATACATTTCTTATAGAGGCATGCACATTGTTATTTTGTTCCTCCTTTCTTAGGTTATTTATCTTTCTTAAAGCAAACCCATGGCCACAATGCATCTAAAAATGTACTGTAAAAGATATTTTCTTAAACATTGTATTTATTTAATTTTTTGCAGCCCCATTTTGCATAAAATCCTTCTAATTTCTACTCAAAATAATTATAGAGGAATTGTCTGTGTGTGCATTGATGAAACTAATTATCTGCTCGCAAACCTTTTATTGAAAATCTAATCCATCTTTCTATTTTTCTTCTCGCTTTTTTCTCTTCTTTCACTTATTGATTTTATTCATGTGCTTCGCGTTTCAAAAAAAGCATTGAATCTAATATTCTTTTTTTTAACAATAAAATTTAACCAAACGATTCAAATTAATTCCGCAAATAGCTATGAAATTAATGCTTTCAAATCTTGCAGTGCACAAGTGATCAGTTGCAATTAAACGAATATTTATTCTTCGATGCAACTGAAAGTTCTCGCTGAAATGATGAGAAGCGATGGATTTTTTCCAACAGAGAAACTTACTCTGGGAGATCGTGCTGCCATCTTGTGTCGAGCCAAACAGCGGTATTTACAGTAAATTTTTCAATAGAACTTGGATTCCGTATCGCAGACTCATGCCTATGATTTTAGAAAAGGAGAGTTAAAAATGATACTAACTTTAACGGTATACATAACAGACCCTTAAATGTAAACATATTTCTGTAAAGAGAAGAGTCAGAAATATTTCAAACACATTTTTTGGCTATCAGGAAAAAGGTGTTTTGATAAGTGGATCATGAAAACTGAATGAAAGGTTATACTTTGAAAAGTATTCATATTTTAACTGTAGCATGCAATATAATCGATAATTTTATTTTACGTAAGCTGCGCTAGAACGTCCGTAATTACTCTTGGCAAAAATGGCCAGTAAAACTATAACTTATTCATACAGGTTAAAATTGTTAGAAGCTTTTTGGGGTTATTTTTCTTTAAAAGGTAGAAAGCTTGTCATTTATCCAATGCTCTTGCATTAATTATTTTTTTCTGAAAATGATAATTGCTGTAGTTAATACTATACTAGTCTCCACGGTAACATTTTAATTATTTATCAATTTAAAATTTAAGTTTGGTGCATTATAATTTGTTCCATTCTGAGCTAGAATATATTGTGTTCCACGGTCTTTGTTTTTCCCTTTCTTTAGTTACTCTTTTGGCGTTTTCTGCTGCTTTATTTTATTTTATATACATATATATTTATTTTATATACATATATATTTTATATATATATATATATATATATATATAATATATATATATATATATATATATATATATATATATATATATATATATATATATATATATATATATATTTATACAGAGAGAGAAAGAGAGAGAGAGAGCACGAGAGAGGGGGAGAGCTAAACCCGATCATGGGGGGTCTACTTTTTTGCAACTTTCTCGTTTTAGAGACATTTTTATAAAGCATACAACGATATACTTCCGTGACGTAAGTTTCGTTGTATCGGAAAAGATCCGGAAACTTTTCACCAACTTTGTAAAGATTAGAGCTAAATTGGAACTACTTCGTCCATGAATATCGAAGTTAATATAGTTATAGAAATATAGGAACCATTATTACCAAGCCATTACTGACTACCACCATTTTCTGACTAAATCTGGTTATTAGACTAGATGAGCAGCTTCTTTTCCAGACAGCGTAAGTTATAAATACAATTAATCAGCACTTTGATCCGAATTTCCTAGATTCAAGCGCGTTTTAGAGCGATCCCGTGGTAGTTATTTATCTATGTTTTACCACATGTTTTTTTCATGCTTGTGGACCTAAAAACGGGAAGAAAAATACTTAAATCAATAATAATTTCCAATGAAATGGTATAATAGGGATTATTTATTTCATTGCTATAAATTAGAATGTAAAAGCATATTTTTTAAGTTCACTGTGCATAGTACCTCTGGACATAATTTCCAACTGATGAAAATCATCTTGAGTTTTTTTTTTTTTTTTTTTGAGATACTTTTATTTCTATTGACTTATTATTCTTTTTAAGCTGTTCAGGTTTTGCTAGGATTTGGAGAACTTGTGGGAAATAAACCTCTTGTCATTTTCAAAATTGGAGCCTAAAACAGTCGTAATCAATTGAATGCGTTTCTGGTTTTACTTAGTAATATAACTGGAAGTGATTAAAATGAGCCTTTACATTTTCTAACAATTTCGAGGAATAATATTGGTACTAAAAATAACTTCCTTGTTACACAAAGGGAAAATATTTATCTTTTAGACAATGAATCTAAATGTGAGAAAAAAGGTACATTAAACCCTACACTGCATGATTTTTTTCTTTGAAAGACATATATATGTTTTTAGGTGTAATAAGAAAACATTGGAAAACATTTTTAAAAAAATAATTTTAATGATAGATGGTTATATTTGCTTTAAAGATACCTAATACTTGTTTTTTATGCTTGAGTTGCCTTATGCATGTTCATAAGGAAAAATAGTCTATGTATCCAATTGGCAACGCTATGCAGTGTAGGGTTAAATAGCAGCCCGTGTCAATTTAGGAATAGGCTCAGGTGGTGTTAGAACATGAAAGTTGGTGAGCAGAAAAATAGGCCTATTAGTGCTGGGAGGAACTTCTAGCTAATTTTCAATTCTTAACAAAAATAGTGGTTTATATGAGTTAAAACTTTTTTTCTGCGTCATTTATGAACTATTAACAATTTCAGGTCATTTATGCTATGAGGTTATTTTAATTTTTAATTTTCATTAATTTATTTACTTTTTTATTTAATATGTATTCTAATGAAATGAATCAGAAATTCCCAAAACCTAAAATCGTAGTTACACTATACATTAATCAAGAGTTAAAATTTGGAAAATACTGATGCACATTATTTATTCGTATGAATGAACCTTAACAATGTTTGTTGGCCAATATTTTTTAGATCGATAAATTTACGCTTATGTTTTACAAATTGAAAAACTGAATTTTCTTTTAAAACCTGACACTCAATCGCGAACGGTAATAAAACTTAATGCAACGACATTAAGTAAGAAAAAGCATTTAATTTTTCCCCCTTAAAACACAGCACTTTTCCACTGAGAAAAGTCTGAATAACTTTGTGCTACGGCCACTGATGCTACGGTACATGGCTCTTAGAATGTTAAAAATTAAATCAGCACCTTCCATCGGAAACTTTATATGAGAGGAGAAAAAGTACCATCCACGTGTATAATATATGCAGATTTGTAAAAAGCATCCTCATATAAAATATCATCCCTCAATGTGATTTTATACTTTCAGCAAGCTTTTGATTTTTCTACATTAAATTGTGAAGGGATATGCGGTAAACAGGGTATTTTGAGTTATCCAGGGGTCATGTGCATACTGCAGTTGAGAAAATAAAGAGCATGCTTTGCTTCTAAAAAGAAAAAAGAAGCATTTCAAAAGTGTATACATTTTTCCTTTGATTAGTACGAATTGCTCAAGCTCTGCGAAGAAACTGTACATTTCAGTGCTCTTCATTCATACTGCCTCCGAAGTTTGCATGTTTCTTGGACATTTTTAGGGTAATAAAATTCAATTAGAAACCAGAAAAATCCCGCAAAATACTATTTATTTTTTAAGGACAGAAGGAGTGACGTTAATTCGCTACAAAAAATATTTTCGCTTGTTTTAGTTTTATTTTATGCATTTATTAGTTTTACATTTATTTTAGAAGACATACTAAATATTTTTTTTAATAGTAAACAGTAAATTAACATTTACTGAGCATTATGCGGAATTTGTATCAGTTTTTATGGAGAAAAAAGCTATTGAAAGTGACTCTTTACGGACGCTTCAAAGAAAAAAAAAACATTGGAGTGTCTCTTAGAATACATCAATGGACCATTTAAAAATAAAAGGCCAAAATGATTCCATTGATTAGTAAGTTTTTGAACGTAGCATTGTCGAACTTGTTATTTTTCTTTTAATTGATTTTTCTACTTTTTACAGGAAGTAGAAGTTAAAATTCCCTTAAGTTTTACTAATTACTCACTAACTAATGAAGTATTTTTTTTTAGTATTTATTTTTAGTTTTAATTTAGTTTATCCAGGGATTGGTTACGAGGAGTATTGCAATGATTTTTTCTTTGTCTTCAGAGGTCAGCGCAGAGTAGCTGTCAGTGCTCGTTTCTTCATTAAAAATAGAATTTTTTTGGATTATTCTTCAAGTGTGCTTTTATTATGTAGTACTTACAAAAATAACTAACTGTTTATAATGCCATGAAAACAAAAATAATCGAAAATGTACTGTTTTGTATCGAGTTAACTTTACCACCCCCTCCGCCCTCCTCACTAATTTTATTTCATTTTCTTCAGTGTGATTTCCGTATGTCCAAAGCGTAATTATATCACTGAATGCAGCAAGTTGTGTACATTAAATATCATTTTGTCTTAAAATATCATTTTGTTATTAAATATCATTTGTCAAAAAAAGGCTTTTGAACAAGTTTGTGATACAATACTTGTAATTATACAATACGTGCAGAACAATTTTGCAAGAAAAGCTAATACGATAATAGTAAAAGAATTACAAATTTGGATTTAGCGGATCATCGTTACATAAAAACATTTTTAATATTACTTTAATCAGCAAACGAAAAGTTTAAATCAGTTCTTTATAGTGTTATTATTTTGATGCAATAAAAGTTTATTTCCTTCGCTAATTGTTTCTTCTGGTATTTTTTATGAATTGATAAGTATAACTTCCTTGCAATATTATTCAATTGTAAAAACAATTGTACTTTGAGCTTCAACTTACTAATAGCTTCACATTTCATGATTTGTTTTCTTTATACTTCGAATGTGTTAATTGCTTAGGGTACGTTGGAAGAATCAGCTACTGAGTTTAAAGCGATCACTAATGGTATGTTCTGCATTTAACTTTTAAGTGTGACAGCAGTTGTCTCCCCTAATTTGACTAGCAGCAATCATTATTGTTATGAAATAGGTTGCTGCACCAAAATAACCATGTTCAGGTTTTTGATTTTTTTAAAAAAGTTTTTGCCGCTCTAAACCAAAATAAGTCCTTTAATATTTTTAGCATAAGCAATCTGATGTGTCTGTTACTAAAATATTTTTTTATCTGAGAAAGGAACACGTTTTAAGCTACAAGAGTATGTCTGTAAATCATAGTTAATGTTTATTGATTTTGCATGCATACATTTACACTATGCCTGTATTCACCCTTGTAGACGAATTCAACTGTGATTTTGCAAGCAATCAGAATACATTTTGGGCCAGCTTCGTTGCTGTGTTCCATGAAATTCCTACAATTCATGAAATACAGCAACGACATTAAGAAAAATTATGAAATCATTTATCTATTCATCATTAGATACGTAAAATTTAATTCGAAGTTTTTGTTACTCGGTGCGTATTTAAGTCTTGAAAAGTAAATATGATTTTAAGTTAGGTTCGATAAGAGATGCATAAAAATTACTAACAATTTCATGATCCAGTGAATTTTCTAAACACGTTCTAAATTACAAAATAAAATGAGACCTGATGTTTTTTCTGTACAATTGTACTAAGTATAACATTTATTGGACAATATAATGTATTTAAAAAAATAAATAAAACTAATGTTACTTAGAAGAAAGATGCAGTTTGGGAACTGTAAAGTCATAATGATGAAGTTTTATTCATAAAATAGAGTATAATATATATGTAATAATAACTATTTAAATCATTCAAAACAGGTCACCAAAACAGGCATTCATACCTTTATATTCCATAAACTTGGGTTTTTTAGTTCTGTCTTTAATTCAAGAAAATATTAATTTCAGTTTAAAATAAAAAATGCAAGTTAACTAAAATCTTTAAAAAAAAAGGGGGGGGGGTATTTTTAGAAAAAAATATACAGTTCACTTCCTCAAAAAAGCCGATGACAATGATAAATTCCTATTTAAAAGAAGTAAAAGATAATTAAGATCTTTCCATGGCAAAATGGCGAATCTCTAATCATGACATTTACACATTTAATCTCTTTGTCGAATGTTTTTCTTGTGAAATTTTCATTCATTAAAGAATTTAAGTATATATTCTAAAAAGAAGCTATAAACATGTTTATTTAGGAAAATAATGTAATTTCTTTCATCTTTACAAAAGAGAACACGACTAAGCTCAATTTATTAAAGAGATAGTGGCGTTTAGTTAAAATAATGTTTGATTTGTATAAATAAGTTATTGTTCAGAGAGCACAAAACTTTATAAAATCTATCAACTTGAGTCTTCTTATCTCACTCAACATAGTAGGGCTAAAACTAAAACTCTTACATAAAGACAAAAATATATCTCTCTATTCCCACTTTATGACAAAATACAAAGAAAGAAAACTGTTGATTCTTTCATAATCAAAAAATTAAACCAAATCCTATTATAAACTCTCACAAAAGCAACAGGGGGTCTTTCACGCTCCACACACCCTTGTTAGGAAACATTCTTTCCCATTTGATTTACTCATCGCTTATACTCAATCATTTTTTTTTTTTTTTGCCCGAAAAGTAATAAAAAAAAATCCTTTATCCCTTTTAGAAAAGGCAGTGCTTAAAATTGATGGGAGATGTAAGACTAAATGCTTATCCGCGGATGGAGACGGATAAAAAAGGGAAAAAGTTATTCGGCAATGACCCTCTAGAAAATAATATCAGATCTATCACACTGTGGTAGAAAAATAGCACTTCATGAATATTTAGCAGCGCTTGCATAAAATGGTGGTGAATCTGATTAAAGTACTTTAGAAGGAGCTGTGCTTGTAGGGAATCTAAATAATAATAAAATTGGAGTTTAGTGCTTGAGAAGGCTGTGTGTATTTATTAATATTAAGTACGGGTCGATATTGCTCCTACATTTTAAAATTGCATTCTTCTTTCAAATAGAATTTTTTTTCTGAATGCTGGGTAAAATTTTAAGCATGAAGTTACGTGAACTAATCCATTTTGCTATACACAGAAATAAAAATCCTTTGTTAAAACCAAACTCATATCCCCGATTATGATAAATGTATAACTATCATGGTAAAAAAATAAATAAAATTCATAAACACTACATAAACATTAATGTAACTTTTGAAACGTATTACATATGTCAGACTTGGTTAAATTCTTTTTGCCCCAAGAAATATATATTTTTATGGAAGTTTCTTAGAAAAACAAATGCGGCAAGTTCTTTATTTGAAAACGCAACGAAAATTAACTTGCAATGCATTGAAATGAATTATCTTTTAGTGTATGGGCTAAAATATATAACACATATAGGGAACTGTACCTCTGTGGTAAAAGTTTAACTAAATAGATAAAAATTAATTTTGATAAGATAAGTACTAAGATTATAAATAAAAATAAAATTTTGGATATTAGACAAGGGATTATGGGGATACTAGGATTTGGGTCTCTGAATTACAGGTCATAATGAAATGATTTAGTGAGTATACGAACATGCTTAACATCTTTAAAAAATAAAGTTTACAAGGAACAACAGTTTTTAATTCTAATTCAATTTAGAATTTAAATAAAATTAGGGATGTTAGGCTCATGCTTGACCATCATATTGTACTGTATTTTTCCAATCATCTAATTAATATCAATGAGATGATAGGGAAAAATTTTTACTTCTGGTTTCAGTTAATATCCATGTTGCACCGGGCAATAAAACCGGGCTATCGAAATAACGCTTTATGAACTATAAAATTGATATAACTTATTGTATTAATCACAAAAGAAACGCATTAAAACAAAGCATTTTTTGCTTCTTTATTTTATTAGGTGTGATTAGATTTATCCGCACTTCGATATAATTAGAGAATACAATTAGTTAATACAATTTGATGTTACAACAGGAACACATCAAAAATATTAGCAGATGCTTTGCTGTACATTTGAAACTACACAATCGGAGTATTATTTAGATATTTATGTGAAAAATAAATAAGTTAAAGAATTTTTAACTAACGCCAATTTAAAGAGAACTTCCATGAAAGTTCGAGAAAATGAGAAACATTTAGAATCAAAAAATAAAAAGTAAAGAAATATATTGAGAAGTGAAAATATAGGATTTTTGTGGTTACTGTCAAGCGTATAGCCCAATGCTATCCCTTATGAAGCAAGCAACACTGTTTTAGAAACAAGATTTTATTTTTTCACTTATTCACAGTTTAGAAGTAATGAATGTCCGTGAAATATCACTCACAGGACTACAAATAACTTCTCCAGGAGCTCTAAAAGACAAATTTTAGCAAAAAGCATTTGCGCATATAGAATATAGAGATTTATAAATGTACAAGAAAAATTCTCTCGCATCTACTGATTGGACAAAATCACAAGAATAACTAAATATTCTTTATATACACATATCTTCCAAGAAATAGATATTTTATAATAACAATTTGCAAATATTATTGCTCTTTTATTTCGTACTTTTTGCAATAACTTTTCATTGAAAACTAGTAAATAATATTGTTGTTGGAAATGTTTTAAGCATAAAATCCAGTTTTCACTGTTTTTTTTTTTAATTTTAATTTTTGATTTATTTACCCATTGTCACAGATCACAATTATATTGTTTCAAAATACTAATGCTGTTGGCAGCATTTGAAAAAAACCTTTTACGTAATGAAGAAGTTAAGATAGTTAAATGATACTAAAGTTGAGTGGGTACTTTCTTGTAAATCTCCTTAAAAAAGGAAAAACACAAAACGCAAATAAAATTAAGTAATTTATCCAAGAATTGTGTCGATATATTAAAACATTGAAAAAAAAAACTTTTTATTGTATATTTTAAAAATTGCATTGACAGTACATTTATCGTCTATGAAGTCATATTCAACACATTTAATTAGGAGAAACAAGCAAAAAAACTGCAAATTACAAGCAGATCAAAAGATAAGTGCTTTTTCTGTTTTAATGACACTTCAAACCGCAAAAGTTATCAGTTAATCATAAAAAGTTACTTTTTTGCACTGAGGAATGTTTTTATAAGAAAGTACCGACATTTCTCTTTTGCACCAAAAAAATTACAAGCGGGGTTTAGTTTCACTTACAGAAATTTCCTTTCAATTTTTTTTCTCAAAATAACTGATATTTGTACATTTATTTAAATACTCATAGGCATTGAAAGTAGTTATCTATGTGAGGCAGAAGTACTAATGTACTAAAGATCTTTTAAAAGACAGCTCTATTATAAATATTATTGCTTTTGATACACAGTTTTTGGGTAAATATTACCCTTTTACATAAATTCTTGCTCCACCTTGAATTACAGTTTCTTTTGTATTTCAGCAAGAAAACACATTCAGCATTTAATATTATTGCTTTGGAAATTGCACTTTGATCGTTCTAAAACGTGATACAAAATGTAAGAGAAATATGATCATATAAAGATTTATGTACATTCTTAATTTTCTATCTGAATACTAAAAGCAGGACTAAGAAGTACTTGAACAAGATTATTCCATCTAACTCTAAAAAAAGTTTCAACATGATGAAAAATATTTTGCAGAAATCTTTAGGTTAATGTTCTTTCTTTGGGTAAAAACATAATTAACATGATTTGAAAATTACTTGTATTATTAAATTCTTATCGCATAGACAGGACATTAAATTCCGAATGTTAAAACAAGCAATATCTTATGTGAGTTAAGTAAGCTCTTTTTATTCAGTTTTTATTATACTGTTATGCTTCTAAAAACAAGACGAAAAGTTTATAACATTTAACCAAATTATGCATGATTTCACTTTAGAAACGTGAAAAATTAAATTTCTATTACAGGCAAATTAATTTCAACTATTTTTGAAATACTCTTAGAAATGATTTGTTTAATCACAATCATTCTTATGATTTTGATTTAAACAACAAAGTATTAATTTCTTTCCTATAAATATGAATGACTAATTTTTATTTCTTGCATAAATCGCATAAAATATATTTAAGGAATCTTAACAGATGTAGTTTTATTTCTTACAACTACATATAAGTAAAATTTCTGACCAACAAATAAATTCTATGTAATATAGTTCCATGAAAAGATCGCGAAAATAAAATTAAAAAAAAATTCTGGAATATTTTTATATCACAATTTTTTATTCGTTCAACTCAAAAGAAAAAGTTTCATCTATTAAATTGAAGATTATAAGAATGCCGTCGATCAAAGAATGTTTGTAACTAAAAAATTGAGATTGTTTCTTAGAAATGTCATTGAATTAAATAGGATGTATTTAATTTGATTTCATATTTTGATACAAAGAGACAAGATCACAAACATGCAAAAAAATAAAAAAAATATAAGATTGAAAAATCTTAGATTATCGCTCAAACGAAATAAATCATAGTGACCAAATAATGTGAAATAAAAGCATATCGATTCATCATGAGCGGTACTGTATATAAAAGAATGAAAGAAAATTAATTAATTTATAATATTTTAATCATTTGGTAGCAATATACATCTTTATATATAATGTTTTTTTTTTACTATAAACTTATTTTTTTTAATCCTCAAGCTAATTAATAAAGCATGCTTTTGGTAGACAAAGTTTTTTTCTTGCATAGTAAAAAAAAATTGAAATTTTACAAACCGTTCAAAATTCTCGATAATTATTTATAATTTTTTTGAGTTTGTTTTAAAAAAAATTGTTACAAATACAAATAATATTAATTATGGAAAAGTGCTTGTTTGTTTATTTTAATGTATATTAATTTAACATAAAAAATGTACCTTTAATTTCAGGAACAGTATTTTCTTTTTTTTTTCTTGTTTTATGTCATAAGTTATACAGTGAGATAAGATAGTGCTTGTTATGTTTTTATAATTCAGTAAGCAATTATAAAGTAATAAATTATAAATGTCATTTAAAATATTTGTATGGCGTCATTTGCCATTCAATTTTTAACATAATAATGCATAATATATTATTAGTACAGTCAGTTATTGCTCCCTTTGTAAACTTTTATTCAGTATTATACTAAGTTCATTTGTATCACTCTTGTCTAACTTCTCCACAAACGCACATAGTACAGTAAAAATGGTCACTTTCAAGCAAACTTTTGCTTCTAGTCAAATATCAATGCAATAGCTAGAGAATTCTTTTGAAACATTTCGTTGTCTGAAACCTGTGGATCAGACCCACATATCTTCTGCGTAAATATTTCTTTCTCTTCGGTGCCTCCGAATTTGTTTTGTATTATTCTTGCATTGCTTTGATGTAGGTCATCTTTGTGCTCTTCCAGAGGATTACAATAGAGCTTTGGCCCAACGTTAAGTACTCTCTCTCTCTCTCTCTCTCCCATCTGTATGCAGACAGGAGATAAAATGTTGAGAATTCGAGAAATTGGGAGATTTAAACTATTATGGTGTTGTTCAGAGAGATATTTTGGAAGCTTTTCTTCTCAAAGCTATTTGTGAAATCGGATTTGGAAGAAAATGCCATTTTAGTTTCTGTATATTTTGGCTATTGTTTGCTTTTGTTTTTCCTAGAATGGAAAAGGCAGCTATCATGTTGCATACACAATGTGTTGCAAATTGTATTTTATTTCTATCTTTCTTTAACTAGGCATGTCTTAACATCTTTGAACTGTTACGTGCGCCAAATTATTGTTTTATGAAAATCTTTTAACTCTATGTATGTTTTGCGTAATATTCAATCAAGTAGGTAATAGGGAAAAAAAAACATTGAGTAGTCATGTATCTTCGAAGAAAATGATTTTTGTAAGAAATCAAGTGCAAGAAAAAAAATAAGCATTGAGCAAAATTAAACAGATTTGACTTAATTCTCTTAACCGCCTTCTTAGAGGTGATCTCAAATGGCGTTAAAACTACAACAACAATAAATCTAAAGAAACGAAATATGTATCATGTATACGCTTAACTATTCTTTTGAGAACTCAGAAAAAAAACCAAGCACGGAATATTGGTGAACTATTCACGGAGGAGTGGATAGTGGCTAAACCTCTACCGAAAGGAAGTCTTTAAAAGTGACTCCACTTTCAGTATTTATTGCAATGATTGTTTATGTATGTGATGCACTTAGAAGAGCATTATGCAGCGAGTTTCAATTTACCGTAATTAAAATAAAATTTTAACTTTTAAAACTCAGTCTGTTTTATGTTTTAACTAAAAGTCTATGTGTCTCAAAAAATAAATTTTTATATAATATTTTCATCCTGTTTAAGGGACAAGCTAATTCTTTATGGTAAATTGTTTAGGATTCACTTGTTTTTGAAATTATTTAATCATTCTCAATGGAGAGAGAGAGGAGAGATAGAGAGAAATATAGCTGATGATAAAAACTGATGTTAGTGTAATGGAAAGTTAAACGTAGTAGTGGTGGAATTTCCTGTCTTTAAATTTATATTTTAAAGCTACAAAGTTGCGTCGTTACCACAATATCGAGAGTGTGGGTGAAATAAGTTGCCTCTTTTTATCAACCTAGTTATCGAAATGTTTTTCTCAAATAAATAGGAATTGGATACAACGAATGAACTTATGTTTCACACCATTTGTAATTAAATAGTGAGAAAATAATGTATAGTTTTGTTTCTCAGAAGATTTTGGCAAACTTTTCCGAAAATAGTACACACATAAAGTTGTGATAGTAAAATGTAGTAACGACGGCAAAATTGAAAAGCTAAATTTTCTGATGTTCTATACCGGAATATATTTTGCAGAGCAGTAACGTTATTTAATGAAGTAATGGAAATAAATTGAGTAACACACTAATTATAAATTCGATTCATAATTTAAACTGTAAAATATCAATCATTTTTCTTCAGACTATGAGACAAGAAGGCGAAAATCTTTACAAAATGGATGAAATGTTAAAAATATGCTTCGTTAATTTCCTGGATGACCTCTTTTTAACAATGCGTTGTTTAACAACTAGATCAGCCGTTTTTGAAGAACTAGATCTGGAACACGTGCTATAACATCACTCGCAGTGACGTGTTAAAAGAATTTTTGTGGACGTAGTTATGTTCTTAAAAGCAGTCGAGAGTCTTGTGGCATGGGGGTGGAGGTCGGTGTCAACGGCAGTCCTCCAAGGACAGGATCTTTTAAGCAAGAAGATTCGTAATGTTTGTTGAGGTAGGACTTGAGGGCGAAGGATTTGTTGCATCGGGCGCAGGCGTAGTGCTTGTAGGCAGAGTGCGTCTGCATGTGAGCCCTCAAGTTGGACCTGTCTGCAAAGGCCTTGCCGCAGTGGGCGCACCCGTAGGGCTTCTCGCCGGTGTGAGAGCGCATGTGGCCTTGCAGCAGCCAGGGCCTTGAGAATGCCTTGCCGCACACGGCACATTTGTGGCTCAGGTTGTGGGTGAGCAGGTGCATGGCCAGCGCTGGCATGCTGACGTACACCTTGCCGCAGGTCTCGCACTTCTTGGCCTGCTGAGAGTCTGGACTGCGGTGTGTCTGCTTGTGTCGGGAAAGGTTGGAGGAGGTCGCGTAGTGCTTGCCGCATTCGCCGCACGTGTAGCGGGGCCTGTCTCGCTGTGGGGGCACTTCCGGTAGACCGAGGGCGTTCCTGCGCCTGGACCGGCCGTCGGAGACGAAGAAGGCATCGTACGTGTAGCTGACAGTGACGCCGTTGGAGAAGACATGAAATTGGGGGTCGCCAACTAATCTACTCGAGCTCACTAAAGCAAAAAATAAAATAAATATTAACGTCTCTATCACCCAACACCACCAAGACACTTATCTAGTCCATTAACATCATTTGCATTTTGATGCAAGCAATTCGAGCAATCGAGTGTATTACTCATTTATCCCTTTTTCATGCCAACAAAACCGTTTTGTTACTTTTTTTATTTCTAGCCACGCTCTTTAATGGAAATTTTTGCCAAAATATGAGATCTAAAATACAGATTAACTCTTTCCAACAAACGCTGATGGCATCGAAATGATCAGTCGGCATATATACTTACTACTACCTACACTTACCAGGGAATCACACGAATACTGTAATAACTAAAAAAGCTGAAGCTTTTGTAATGTTAATGCAAAATAAGGTCTAACCATGACATGTTTGATATTAAATCATTTTATTATTTCTGGGAAATATTTGCCATGCAAGCAGCCTCATAAATTAAATATATATATATTTAAATATTCATTTACATTTTTGTTTATAATTAAACTCCAAGAAAATTTATTGGCAAGTATAGCTGAATGCTTACAATTAAAAATACTGCTTTTATTTGTATAATTTGGTCAATGTTTGTGTACTTATTACCAGTATAAATATGGTCATTTCCTATGTTTCATAATTTCCGCCCGTTTGCTTTAATTTGTATTTTATAGTATGTTTTACATTTCTTAATTGTCAACGTTCAAAACCTTTTTCTTTCTCTTTTTAAATTTCTACATTTCAGAAAATTTTAAATAATAATAAAACAGCTTCACTTTTTGTCTCCCTTACTTCGACTAGGCGCTGAAGAGATAGCAGGTGGTGAGACCGAGATCGGCGGCGAGGGGGGCACGAGGCCCGGGCTGAGGCTACTCTCCGAGACATGGCTGCAGAAAGAAGAGCTGTCGCTGTGCTCGTGGTCCTGTCCCCTGTCCCGGCTCCGGCGACTCAGGTCCAGTTCTTTGTCGAAGACGTCGTCTCGAGAATGGTCGAAATGGAATCGGTCGTACCTCAGCAGCTCGGAGGAGGGAATCACATCTTGAATATAGCCTGAGAGAAGAACGATCATGGTAATCAGCGGTTAGAAATGGGAGCGCGGAATCAATTCAAACTAATATGCATTGGCAGTAAAGTCATTCATATAGTTTAAGAGCGATGCTTAATAATGTGACATAAATTAGAGCTTGGATTTGTTACAATTGATCTCAGGATTTTCTAATTCGTGTAATTTAGTTTGTTTGATTTCGTATATTTGAATCTACATTTGATTTAATTCACATAATTATTCTTGATACTTGATAAGTCGGCCTGTTATTTAATATAGCTTGGAATTGCACATAGTTGTATTTTACTGAAAAATAATATTGTCTCGTAGCATATTTCGCCTTTCAATAATCTTCGTAAAGTAATGTATAAAACACTGTTATTACTATTATTATTACTGAAATTATACAGGGTGTCCCATGTCCCACATATCGCAATGAGGGTTGGAAATGTTTTTCTAAAGCTGTGATGTACACAAAAGCCCCATAAAGAAAAGAGACAGTAAGTCAAAAATCTTTTTGATAATACATGTATAAAAAAGCAAAAGGTACATGGGACAAAGCAAGTGTCTAAAGTTTTTTCCACCGGTTACAATGCACACCTCACATTTTCTGCTCAAAGAGATCCAAACAGTCTGGAATGCTCCCGGCATAGACAAATTTCACCGTGTAGGGAAATTATTTCCAACCTCTCATTGCTACATGTTTTCGAGTCATTAAGATGCATCCTACCCCTCTTATAGGAGCTTTAAAACTCTCGACTGGGACACCCTGCATAATAGAGTTTCTAATGTGACTAAGTCTTTGTTCTGCGGTTCTCACATGTCTGTGATTGACGTGTGCAGTTCCACCTTTTCTTTTTTGCATCGAAACATTCTCTAAATGCTTTATGTTAGTGTTATTAACTCGTGAAGTGAAACGAAATTTGCTCTTATTGTTGAATTGTTTGTGCCTTGTAAATTATTTCTGAACGATAATAAGCTAACTGTTGCTGTAATAAATGTACTCCGTACTTTTCATACAACATTTAATCGGAAAAATGCAGTTTAATTCATTTCACACGTAATAGTTTTTAAATTCTAAGTAAGCCACCTGGAATAGGGAAAAATATCATTAGGGAAAAATATCGTTGCAAACTTTAGCTAAAAACTAAGTTCAACTAGTTAAAAATGCCTACTGCCATGCTAAATACAAAGGTCGATTTTACAGCTGAGCTCAAAATGATATTTTTCTTTTTAAAGTTTTGCACATAAATATAATTCAGCCAGATGTTCAATAATCAGAAATGTTAAAAAATTATTTTTCATCTGCAAAGGATAATAAAACACTAGCTGCCAGGGCAGCTAGATTAGCTTCCTGCGGCATGTTGATGCATAACGTCCCCCCTCTCTAACTTTTACCTCATTCTGAATTTATATTATTTGATATAATTTAATGTTCATTCGATTTCAAGACATACCACGCACGTGGCCCGGCGTTGCACGGGCACCTCGTGCCCTGAAAGTAGTGAGAAAAAAATTTAAAGAAACTACTCCCCGCCAAGGCGGCTCGCTTACAGGCGCTTCACGCCTTTACTTTTTTCCTATATAAAAAAAATCATTCGAATTATTGAGATGCTTCGCGCCTTCAAGATGGTGAGGAAAGTTTCAGTAAGTTCAGCTCGCTCAAAGGAGAAAAAGCAGACATTGATGCTCAGTTTTTAATATAAGTAGATGGCTCTTCAACAAATGAATGTTTCAAAATATTACAAGTAGCTAGCGATAAAAATACTATGTAAGTCGCCCGCTTATGAGTTTCGTGTTTGATTTAGTTAAGCCTTCATTCAAAATTCGCATTATCATTTTTATTACTGTTTCATGGCACCCACGTTTTGCAATGCAACAATGGCTTTCATATTTAATCATTTATTAGGCTTAATCGCTTTAAATTTGACTTTTTATTAATTGATATCTTCGCTAATTAAAATCGTATAATTATATGAATTGAAACTAATGAAGCTTGAAAAATTACCTATCTATCGGTACCTGGCTCGACTTTCAGTTCATTGGCGTTCAGGAGAAAGAAGCGTGACATAGAAAGATAGTTAGAAAGAAAGATAGTTAGAAAGAAAGATAGTTAGAAAGATAGTTAGAAAGATATTCAATTTTTAATATAAGTAGATTGTATTCAAATAAGATATGTTGCACAGAACCACCGGTGCCAATCACTTAGTTTTGATAGAATTCGCAGATACAACATTTGTTCTTAGAACGGCAGCATTAGTCCTGTTCTCAGAAATAAAGGCTAATTAGTTTTATGAAAGAGAAGAACAATTTAAGCAGTTTTTAGCAGGCTTTCCGACAGTGAAAAAATCAGAACAATACCGAACTTCTTCCACGTAGATTATAAGTGTTATATTGACAATTTTTGGTTCTAAAATTAAAATTTAAGTAATTTGCAATTTTATATATTTTAAAAAGCCCTATGTGAATATAAACTTAGCACACTGTCGTATAACACCTTTGTATAAAATTTAGCACACTGAATTTGTTCCCAAAATGTGCACAAAAATTAACCCAAATACATCAAAGCTTATTTTTATAAGTTAATATAGATTCATTTGTCATTAAATTCAAATCACATCTTTTGATAAGAGTGTATTCCTAATTGCAAATGCAGAAATCTACGAAATTCGAAACGTTGTAAATGCAAATGCTAATATGTTGCTCTTTTCGAAACAAACACGCATTTGTCTCTTAGCTCCTGATGCTGCCAAATTTAAAATCATAAAAATGCAATAAACATCGAGAAAGTTCGTACATTTATATCTAATTTGTTTATATGTTGCAAAGTTGATAACGCATTTGATTGCGAGTTTCGGAGGACATTTGTGAGACATGAATAATTCAAACGGTGACAACTAGACCCGTCATTAGTACTTTTTAAGCCATCCTCCGAGATAAGACCAGCCACTGGTAAGACCCACAAACTGCTCATTTCCGAACAAAGAGATAAAAAAAGAATAAGAAGGGCATAATAGAGGGAAACCGAACAGTCTCCGTATCATTCACCAATAGAAACTGCGACTGCAGTGTCATCCTTACAAAGCAGTTGGCAAATGATAAAATGGGCAATTACGTAAAACAAATGAAACTACCTAATGACAATGCCGGGGAGGAAGGGGGTAGGTGCTGGCTCAGAGAGAGTGTGTGCTGGTGCAGGTATTCAGCGGTGGAGGTCTTTTCTACCTTTTTAACAGCGTTACAAATGATCGCGTTCAAAGCTCTACTTGAGCTTGAAATGACACTGAGAGTTGTTGAAAAACGAAGCACGCAGAAATTTTTCTGGAGGATTTTTTTTCATTCACTGTGAAGCTGGGATAATGGGAAGTAGGGAGGGGAGGCGCGTAGATTTCATTCTCTTTCACTTTCTCGTTTTTGTATGCATGAACGGAGAAGGAAAGTCTTCTGATTTATGATTCAAACTGCTAATATTTAAAAAAAGTTTTATGGCGAGATATAGCATGGCTCACACTTTTAAATAGTTAAAAAAATCAGTGTTTTTCGAATCCTCTCATGTACAAATAGACATGTTCATATGCAAAAATTAAATACATGTAACGAAATAAAGTGTTATTTAGTTTACTACCAACCCTTTTCCATCAATAATTAACTTGGACTTGTTAGCAAATTACGAGGTAAATTTATTGTTTTGAAGTTACGAACCTGCAACCACATTTTGTTGGTGATAGTTGAATAGCATTCTGATTATAAAGTTTCTAAGAAAATCATCTACTTCTGCCAATGTCATAAAATGTGCCAAAAAATTGATAAATCAGTTTTGTGAATTACCAAAATTTTTTGATAAAAATACCACTGAAACTAGTTCCTAAGTAAAAGTTAGAAATTTAAAGTGTCACATACTCATACTGTCAAACTTCTTCTACAGTATCCCGACTTTTATTAAGCTGAATATGCAAAATACAGTATTTTTTTTTTTACAATGCTATTCTAGATTCTTAACTAGACAATCATTGTTAGAAAAATATTTTAAAATCTTTCTTTACAAATTAACTTCGATTTGTTAATTTGAATAAAGATAACTTTGATCATATTTCTCTGCGCAGTGTGACGAAAAACTTAACAATCTGTCAATTTTCATCAAAATGTGCAGACGTTTAAAACATGTTTTCCCCTACCAAATATTACTTGAAAGATAGAAGCAGGGTAAAAACGCTCCTATGGAGGTAAGAGCTAATCTAGCTAACGAATGACAAAGAAAGAAGAATAAAATAATGATGTAGGACAGAGCAAGACAAAAAGCCAAGATTTTGTTATTTGTCGTTTTTGCCATATTATAGATTATCGTAATGCCTCTAAGTTGAAATTCTTAGCAACAAAAACCGTGTGCATTAAAATTTTCAAACAGTTTGCGTCTCTTCAGCAAGTTATGCAATTGCGTCAAGCAATTTGCTTTAGTAATGCTGTTGTAAAATTTTTCTAAGTTATGAAGTTCTGATGACCTGCATACAAATAAAAAAAAAGAGCTATCAACAGCATCTAAATCTTGTGATTACTCATTAAAAAAAACATACCAAAACAAGACTTTTGTAGCAAAATTATAACTATGAGCTAGTAAAAAAAAGATGCACGATTTTTAGTTAAAATTCTAGTACACGTAGAGTAATTTTGAAGTTTCGAAATAAGTCAAGTCAATTTAAACAATACTGAAACACATACTTGAATAATTTGTTGATGTATAATCATTATACTTGCTTTATTAAAAAGTCTTAAATTAACCAGTTTTTTGGAATTTATTGCATGCATACGTTTTGTGAACGTGGTGGACCAATTTATTTTTCAGAACATTTAGTAATATAGTATTGAAAAATATTGTGGAATTTCTTTTTTTAATTAGGAAAAATTATTTCCAAAAAAAAAAGCAGCTTTAATTTTCCTTGCTTCAAATAAATTGCTGAAGTAAAAATTGGGCCTGATCAGAATTAGCCCTGACGTTTACACTATTACTTTTTTTTTTCTAGAAAAAATACGTTAAAGTGGATATCGCTATGACACTAAATGTAATAACAAAAGTATTTAATTAAACTATAAATAATTTAACTCTTTAGAGTAAATAATGAATAGTTAATACTATTTTCCGAAATAATAAATGTATGAAATCCTGTTATACAGAAGTAAAATTTTGATCAAATTCTCCTGGCAAGCAACAGTACTTTTGGCAAGAACGAAGAGCGTTGTAGGATTAAAGAGGGGGGACCGAATGACAGCGCTCTATTCAAAAACAGTGAAGCATGCCAAGTCAAACGATTTGTGACGGCCTGCTCTCTGGAATTCGATTTCCAAATGGACGAAGCCGGTAGACTGCTTAATGCCGCAGAGGACCTTGGAATTTTTTACCATTATTATTGCAGCTCATGGAAATTGCAAAAGTAGAGAGAAATTATAATGCACCTGTAATAGATTACGTCCCTGAAGCTTTTGCAATATCTAATCTCAACTAAAGCGAAATCCCTGTCAGGTCATTTTTGATCCTAATGACCATCAGGACATTTCGGCCTCACTGCAAAACCCATCAGGTGCGGATGGCTATTAAGGGTGTTTTTGTAGCGCATAAGCGAATGGCTCAACATGTATTATGTGTAACTAAACACTTTAATTCCAAGATCAGTCCGGTGTTTGTGACAAATTGCTGTTCTCTGGTTGGGCTATAAGCACGAACTCCCAAGTAAAGAATAAAATGGCTTGAATTGTTTTTATTTTTGTGTGAATATCACTTCGAAAATTAATGCTGTAAATGCGTGATTCAGTATCGGGCATAATGAGAACGCCTATGTTCAGTGTAAAAAAAAGTAAAAAAATGAGATTAGGGGCAATATATCCAGCTCTTATATAATTGGCATTAACTATACTAATAGTGAATAACTAACGCTACTGATGCAATTTAAATAGAATTACTACGTTTTTCATTGGTTTATAAAATTTTTATGTGCTTAATTTGTTGTAATCTGGCTAAATTTAACATATAGTCAACCAATGTTCACTCAGACTTACTTATACCTCAGAATTACGCTTTTTGTTGATTTAGCTTGATTTCTACCATCTAACGTTACGCCAACAGTCTTGGCGTCGAATGTGGTGAAAAATCACCAAGTGTCGCAAACGAGGCGACGTTTGGTGGCATTTTGAGTCTAATATGAAAACCTAACAGATAAATAGAACCTAACAAATAACTCCAATAACCACCAGAATTAACAGAAATTTTGATATAAACTAAGGCCGGAATTCAAGTAAAACACGGACGATCGCAGCTCACCATTGCAATCGCAAATTCCCCATTTTGGATTGAAGTGAAACGTTACAATCGCTACGAGATGCTATTCTATCGTAATTCGACTTCCAGTAGCGATTGCAATTGCGATCGCCTCGAAGCGATTGCAATGGTGTTTCACTTGAATTCGGCCCTAAAATATTTTCCCTAAATTGCATAAAGGAGAACCTTATTAGAGGTTAGTAAGTGGATACTCATATGTCGATAACATATCTTATTTTTTTTCGCTGCCAAAAAAATCAGCTGAGATAATTTGGTCTTAGCGTTTACCATATTTGAGAGTAAATACATGTGTACCATTGTGCCGATGATGTTTTTTGCGATTTAATTGTTGTGGATATTTTAGCCATTTTTGAAGAATTTAATTACTAAAAACTTTAAGACACTAAATATTTGAGAATAATTTTATATCATTTTTTGTATCAATATATATTAAGATAGATAGTTATCCTCAATGACTAAAAACGTATATAAGTACTAACATAGGTTTTGCAAAACCACAATGATTCTTTTTTATATAATAAATTGCACTATACGAATGAGAGAATCAATTGAATTGCACTGAATGAATAACAGTAAGTCCTTTAGTCATGAAACAATCTTAGCTGTGGACCTGTGGGAGCATATGCAAAGCCTCTGTCAATCAGGGATCCACTCATAGAAGTCTGCGCTTAAGGGAGCGCCCGCTGATAAGGTGGTTTGTGACGTCACAGCTTAGAGCAGCATTATTTGACCAGGATCCCGCTTTCCTGGAATAGGCTTGATAAGGCTAGACTCCTAGTAAAAATGTACTCTAGAGATTAGGGAATCGGGGTTATGGCGTTTGAGATTCGATAGCCGTAATCCTTTATTGCAAGGGGGAGAAAAAGTGCTCAGAAATGTAAATGAAAGAACAATTTTTTTCTGTACATTTTAAATGCTCAATGTGCAATAGTTGCTAACAGTTAATTAGGGATAGTCATATTATATTTTAGATACTAGAGAGAAAAAAAAATGCTTGTAGATCAACAAACGTCAGAAAGATGGAGGATACATAAATAAATAATTGAAAAATTAAAATAAGACAAAAAAACAATGTTTTTTTCTTTATTTATTTATTTTACAATGCTCTACTCGTTTATTTTATTTATTTATTTTGATTTGTTTCTTACTTCTCACTCGCTTTCTCTCTTGCATGAATGAATGAATGAAAACGCTATTTATACTATTGAATGCACAGCATTTAGCGATCGAAAACTGCACAAGATCGTGCTTACATTTTTTTCGTCACGTTTACCATTCTATACATTTTAGCATTGAAAAGGGGCCAGTAATGCTTAGCTTTATATTTAAAAATGCCTTCAGATGATAACTACTTGACATTGAATTACATCACTTAAAATCACCGTATTATTTAAGCGTTTATTTTGTAGAAAATAACTTTTAAACGTTTATTAGCAAATTTTCGTCAAATTTGTCTCATCAACTTTGACCAGCATACACTTCATCAATTACATTAAACTTTTAAAATCAAAACGTACTTAATATTTGTGAAATAAGAAATGCACCGAACATCAGTAGATCTCAATTAATACATCAATGAGAGTTACAAAAGTGTTATCCTTTTATAATAACAATAAATAGTTTTGAAAAGCCACGAATGTTAGAATATGTGTATTAAATTTTGCGAGTGACTTGTATTATTTATTTCATCCATCTTAGAGCTATTTTTTCTTTACTGGAATCAACGATATGTTCAGGAACAGAGTTAAAATATTGCTAGAACAGAAAATGTTCTAACATTTCACTTTGCCCCACAATCCCCTACATTCAATATATTTTGATATTTTTATGTATAAAGCATTAGCAAATTGTAAACGAGGTATTAAACGCACGATTTTGGGGCGATCATTCTAGTGATATATGAATTTGAAATTAGTATGTAAGCACTAAATTCTGATTTTAATACGGCTAATTTTTCTTAGACAGCGGAAGTGATACCTTGATTTTTTTTCCTCTTTAAAACAAATTTATGTTTACTTATCAAAGATGTGAGGTTATGATCTGAATTGCTGTCTTTGTATGGCGCACATTTAGTTTGTCATTTTTTTTAGAATGGAACTGTTGCAAATTTTAATGTTTATAATTTTCACCCCCCTATATGAGACTTGCGTCTCTTATTTATCTGGAGTTTGAATTATAACTGTAAATACTCCGAAAGTTTTCAGGTTACTTGTTTATAGGATAATATAAAAAAATGCGTTATTTAATTCAAATTTGCAACCGTTCAATTAAAATGCAACGGTTGGTATAGTTAATAATATAATATTTTTCTCAAAAAGTAAAATCCTTCATAATTTGTATTGCTTATAAAGATATTTACCGCCAAAAATGCTTTACAATCATTCTTAAAACTGCATTTTGAACTTTCCGATCATAGTATGTAAACATATTCAAAAAGTAGGGATATTTTATATATACGTTTATTAGCATCACATAAATGTTCATTTGAGTAAAAACATATCCAAGGACTCATGTCATAAAAACGTGAAACTTTCAAAAGTTGCAGATAATTTTAAACCGGCACTATGAAACACTTTTAATTTCAATTAAAACATGCTTTATTTTTAAGGTTCATAGTATTCATTCATAGAGATCACAGTAGGCCTGAATGTTTGTGGTGATAGTGCTCCCTCACCTGTTCATGCAGCAGAATGGTCTACAATAGTGGTATACGATACGGACAAGCAAGAGAACTTAGAGGGAAATGCTGTACTTTTGTTTTGTTTGTTCTCTCTCAATTTTCATTTTGTATCTTTTTTCTTTTTTTAAATGTAGTGCTATAAAGATAGAAATGCGCACCCATTAGATCTATTAGTTATTGATTTAATACGACTGAAATGACCTTTATGCCGCTTCTCTCAAAAGCAAGACCATATACGATAAAAGCAAATATACTGCATTGAAATTCACAAATAGACAGGAATACCACAGACACGTGTTTTGGTATTAGAAAGACTGCCTTTTCACTGCAAAAATGCAAACTTATGGATACAAAGATATTTGACAATAGTGGGAGGCTTTTGTCGAATATCTTTGCATCCATTAGCAAGCTCACATTTTTCGTTAGAAAAGGAATTCATTCCTTGTAACGCTGAAGCACGTGTCTGATATTCCTGCGCATTTGTGCTTTTGAACGTCGTATTTTTAGTTTTATTTTTTTTAAGCACGAAGGTATTTATCCATTTCATTTATATGATGTTGCAAAAGGAAAATATAAACCGAGCAAAAATACGCATCACCACTTTTTCCAGTCATATTTTTTTCCCAAAGCGCATTAAAGCTGAGGCCAATCAAAACTACCCTCAAAAAAGGAAGAAACAAAAGCCTCTTCAGGAAACAAAAAGCTGCTGTCATATAACGCATTCCCCTTTTTCTTCAATCTCTCTTTATCCTCGTCTAAACTCATTCATTTATCCTCGGTCAGAGCCGCCGCAAATTGGAACTCGACGTCTTGTTGAGAATGGCCTCTCCCCCAAATATCTGCCTCGAAAGCATCCCAGCTTATGCGGCTCGGGAGACCGTCTTATTAGCTGTCGTGGTTTTCGTCCTTGTTAGCGCAGCATTAGAGTCGCAGCGCTAGCTCTGATAATCCCTTTAATCAGCGCTCATCACACTTTGCTCCTGGTGTTCCCTTTCTGTCGTCATCTGTTGCTCTTCGGCATCTTTCTCTTTTATCTTCTTACAGAAGTGAGATGGCGGGATGCAAAAAATCTATGAGTTGCAACGTCAATTAATGTTATTTATCACGTGAAAAACATTTCCATATCAAAATTATTTTACTAGATCCAATTAGCTCAAAAACAAAAAACAAACTTAATTACTTTCTATGACAGTTTATAACACCAATAAAAGACACTATTGACACTTTAGGTATTCATTTATGATCCCGGTAGCCGAGACAAAGTGAAACTTTTAAGTACGACGTAAATTCTTGAGAAAGGTTGCAGACTTTCTTAATTGAGGATCAAAAAAAACAAAAAAATTCAGGACAAAAACCTTGTATTGCAGCGAATCGCGAATTGTGCTGCGTTTTATAATTCTGTAATAAAAAATACAGTTTGTATCTTGTTTTTCAGTTTAGCATCGTATTTTAAGATTAAACTAATTTCGGTTATATTGTAGACTATTTTGGAGTTTTTTAATCTGTACATATGGCAAAATAAAATTATGTTCCCGGCTTTATGGATAGCAACTGAATTTTAAAATAATGTGAAAAGCAGTGAGTATGGTATGAAATAATGTGTATTTTTTACAACCGAAATTATCTGACTGAAAATTAAGAAAAAAAACCTAAGTAGAAGGTCTTGTTTAAAATGTAATAATTTTTGAAGCTTTTAGTTTAAAATTCCGAATTAGCGAATCTTGAAAAGTAAAATGTATAACGCTTTTTGTACATAAAAACATATTTACTCAACGAAGCTTTCAAAATAATCCAGAGAATACCTTTTCCAACAATGATAAGTCTTCAATTTCAAATTCAGAAATACTTTCAAAAATATTAAATAATCCTATATGCATAGTACCAGATTGACAGAAAATGTTAGTTTCATAATATTTTATGATTGCAGTATTAATGAACACACCGTAATAAATAATGGTGCAAATTCGAATTTAATGTTATATTTCTGCAACTTTACAAATAAACACAGAAACGTATTTGATAACGCATTTTCAATGCTAGATATTTTTCCACTTGATCTTTTATGAGGCTAATTTAAGTTTCGTAGACCGTTGACCTTTGGGTTTTCTAAGAATTTGTAAAGAGGTCATTAAATTAGTAAAGTAAAAAGTTGATTTAAGAAAATTCTGAGGATGTTTAATTTGCTGACCTTTCACATAAAACTTACTTTGTAAAAGAGCTATCTTTTATAGATAAAATAGAAATAAGTCGAACATAAACTTAACCATAGAGAAAAATGTTCATCAAGTAATTTAACTGATGATACATTGTCGTAGACTTTCGGATGTCAGCTAAGTTTTAAATTCAAATATAGCTTAACTAATGACCTTAACAATGTATAAACGTATAAAACTGAACTATTTATAAAGTATTTGGTTAATAAATTCCATTTCAGGCTTTAAATTTAATTTTAAAATTGAAATGTAATTGGAAAAGTAAAAGTTGCATCAGAAAAAAATTTATTTACAAATTTAGTTTCAAAACGTTTAAATCGGTAAAATATTTTTTATATGCTTTTTTTTCCAAAATAACAGGCAGTGCTCTATACTAAAAAATAAAACTAAACTCTTTCGTAGATACAAACCGTGCTGTTTCTAAAGCAACGCTATGATTTCATTTTTGTTCAGAAGGAAATATTTTGACACATATATAATCATCAATCTGTTTTACGTAATCTTCTAAAAGTCACTAAACTTTTCAAATCGGGGTCAAAATAAGATTAACATTTGTTCAACTTGAAATAGAAATAACCAATACACATATTCTACTATTTCAATCCGAGTAATATTAATTAAAGGAGCAACGATAAAAATTTTGTAGGTCATGAATTTCAGTTGAATTTCTGTAAGAGAATCCTAACCCCTGAAGAGCGTATCACCTGATTTTCAAAATTATGGTTCACCATAGATTGCACCATAAGAGATGAATCGACACATTTCGGATCATAATCCGCGTTTATTCAACTAATGAAGTACGCCATCACTTTCTGATTTACATCAAGTGGGTAGACATAACACAACATAAAGCTACCGTATAAAAGATAAACTCGATCATACAACAAATCACCGGAACGCGCTCTTTGTTTATGCCTATTATAATATTTATGGTTCATTCACGCCTGCACCCCCTTTACTGGTTTCACGTAAAACCCAGAACCTGCTAAGTTACGCCTAACTTTATAGTTGCCTTTGCTTACGTTAGGCCTAACTTTATGCGCGCCATTTTATGCCGCTTGAACACTGCAACCGTAATCACCTTGAATAAACACGCGGGTAAAAGTCGGTATATGCTTCCCCCTCCGCCTTAATATCTGATCTAGAATAGAAAAGGTGCGAGGTAAATTTCTACGGGACTCGCTAATTTTCATCTGTGAAAATACCCATAAAGCGGCCTGGATTCCCTAGTGCTGAAATTCGGGGTACAAATTAGGTTTGGGGTTAGCGTTATAGCCACACGTTTCTGATGGTTTATAAATGTTAGTGTATATAAATTTGGATGATTTGCTGCGTGTGAAGATTTTGTGCCATGAAAATATAATTCAGGAGTTATTTAATGACCACATGGAAGTGCTATGCAGGAAGAAAAGGTTTACGCGTTGGATAGGCATGATTTCGCTTTGATGAGCCATGTAAATATTCATAGCTAATGGAAGTTATAAAACTACGTAACTGTTACACCACTTGAACATTAAAGTTATATTCGCTCTCTTATATCATTTACTAAGGTGCCATGAAACATAGTTTCGATAATACTTTTTACAATGTATAAATTTATGATTCGTATATCATCCTTATTTATAAAACCTGACTCATCTTACAGCTCAGCATCAAGATGATACTTAATCCCTTTTTTTACTACAGCAATGATACACTTTTCAGTTGAGGTATACTATCCGTCCAATGTAATTATATACATTATTTCTAAACTTGAAACATAGGATGTCCTTCAATTATGTTATTTAATTAGCTTGTGTACTATTTTGATTCACCAATCGGTTTGTAGCTACTACACAGACAGTTCATTTTAATTTTGATCATTCGTATCTAACTGCTTCTCAAACATTCTCGGTTCAGCATATAGTCGTAAGAAATACGTTCATATTTAAAATTCTTGCTGACGGTTTTCGTCGTTTTGAGTTTGTGAGGGATTGTTTTACAGGGTATAGAGTAATGACATTGCAAAAGTCATTCAATGGGTAGATTCCGTCTATGCATATAGAAAATATATGACTCCAAGAATTAGAAAAAAAAAAAAACATTCAAAGCATTAAAGTTTTGTACTATAGTTGAGTAAATGATGTTGCAGTATGAAAATTCTAAAAAATAATTTATAGGGGAAGACCGCCTATATTGGACCCCCTAAGAACAGGAGGCCTGTGTCGCTCAATGTGAAGCAAAACAGAAATGCAGAATAGGGCATCGTAAGCTAAATTTAATCAGGAACCGCCCTAGAAGCTTATATTTTCTAAAAGTATGAAAATTATTTTTTAAAAAATTATCTTATAAAAAGTTGCAAAAGTCCAATATAGGAATATATGCGCCTAAATTGAACCATGCGCTTCCTAAATTGGACCGTTCGAAGAAATCATAGAATAATTTATATTTGAACTATAAAACTTTTTTTCCAGGATTTGCAACAGAATTTCTTTTGCTTCGGATTCACTAAGGCAGTGTTGATAAACTCGCCGATGGTATTTCATACACTTAATCATGTTTTGCACTTCATCTCTATGACAAATATTTCAATAATAATTGTTTTGTGCAGTTTCTTGCTTCTTCTTGCGTGACTTTTTCTGCTCTATGCCTCTTTTATACTGCGTTAGAATGATTGCTGAGATAGCCTTCCTTTTTGTTCCTTCTATTTTTTAGGCAAAGGTGATATGTGAGCGGGCTTTACAAAATCATAGTTAGAATTCACAATCATGTTTTGATGAGAACTATCCGCTGATTCTGCAGAACTGCGTTATATTAGATAATATATCGCATTAGATGTTCTCGCATCCATGTATCACATGCTCGATTAAAATATGTAGACACACACTGAATAAAGGCCACATCTACGTGTATAATGTGCTTAAAGAGAAATTATTATTATATCGTTCTCGTTAGCCAAGTTTATTGCATCAATGTTAATGTTCTTTATGCAAGTGCCTATCCGGCCTATCCATTAAAGAAAGACATTCTTTTACATTGCTTGGATTGACAGTTTTGATGAAATGTTGTATCAATTGTGTGAATTATCGTTTGTGGTCCAACCTTTTGTTTGAACAAGCATATCGCTCACCAGGGAAGCTTTTACGATAAGTTCATACATGGAACGTAATCTTTTGAAAATAAGCATGGGGAGCTTGCAATTCTGTTGCACTGATGTAGCAAGTAACCAGTGTGTTTCTAGACCACGTTCACCACTCATTACTGCTCCAACCTGGTATTTATCTCTGTACGTCAATATATTTTGGGGCTTTTGGACAATGAAAAGGCCGGCTTCATCTAAGTTGAACATTTTAGTATCATATAAATTATTTTCTTTTAAAATTGTTTTGAAAATATCGAAGAATTTCATATTTTTCTCTCGGTAAACCAGCATACATTTTATTTAAATTTATAAATATGTTTCACAACCTGAAACTGCAGCTTAATAGATGAAGAGAAAAAAAAACATACATTTTAAGAAGTTGCATTTTTTACTTGATAAAAATGTGCCTGATAAAAAAGTTTAAATGAATATCGTGAATAGATGTTAAAGTATGCTTAAAATAATTTTAACTACGGTATTAAATAAGACGAGTCACTTATATTATGTTACGATTAATAAAAAGTCTTATTTAAAATCATATTCTTGAATTGGACCACCGGTCCAATATAGGAAAATTTTTTCGGTCCAATAAAGGAAAACACGCCATTTTTTATTCTTCAGCTCATTGCTCTGTCAAAAATTATCACAATCGGGCATATAAATACATCAATGTAATCCTTATTAAACACAGATTATAATACTGTAACAACATTTTACAGTAATTCATAAGTTTTTGAGTTATCCTTCTAGAAACAAGTCCACAAAATAAGATTTCGCACGTTTTCAACACAAATCAAGCCGTAACTCACGCTAAACAGTTCGAAGACTGGTGAAACTTTATACACATTGATTTTATTCCTAAAACTTCATATTTTTACTGTTAAAATGTAGTACAGATCTCCGTACTAGATTTTAAGCCCGAGGTCCAATTTAAGCAGTGGTCCAATATAAGCGGTCTTCCCCTACCGTTTTAAAATAATAAAATTAAGATCTATTTTTTTAATTATGATGAAACTTCGGAAGATCAAGGAATTAATTTCACCTTTTTCCTAAACAAAGCGAAGGGAACGGAAATATGCCTAAACATCGATTGTTTTAGCGGGCAGGATAATGTGAACTAATTCATGTATTAGATTTTGCAGTAAATTTTTATGTTGAAATAAATTTCATTTCATTGTTTACTTTCAAAAACGAATCTTGTTTCTTCCATTATAGTCCAGTATAAAGAAAAAATAAACTCAAAACGTCATCTATACTGATTCATGTTCAGTCCAATCAACTTGTCACATGTTTAAAAATGTTACGCAAGATTTTAATTTAAAAAGAAGACAGACGAGGAGATTTTTAGAGTCCTTCACATATATCTATTTTTTAAATGAATGCTTCCAAGAATTGAACTTGCGAAAAATATTTTTTATAACTCACCTTTTCTGTATCAACCTAAATGTCTTGTAAAGATCAGTGTATTTTTGTGCCCTCTATTTCGAAGACAAAAAATGTAAACGCTCATCACATCATACAAGATCTCTCATCACTTGTGGAAAAAGTTTCAGACACTTGCAACCGCATGGCTACAAAAACCACCTGAAGATCAAAGATTCTATAGACGATCATCCCTTAATCCTCGAGTGGGTTTATGGCACCCACCAACCGTCCCCCGAACCTTACCCCTCTAGTCTCAAATCCACAGAATATAAAATCCCTTGGAAATCCGGCCTACATCCGGAATTATTTATTCAGAGAGTTATCCTGGATTTGCGCACT
Organism: Uloborus plumipes; assembly: GCA_038373865.1. Lineage (NCBI taxonomy): Eukaryota > Metazoa > Arthropoda > Arachnida > Araneae > Uloboridae > Uloborus > Uloborus plumipes. The sequence continues at coordinate 67,483 of JAXGGA010001503.1, read as the reverse complement.
GCTCCGGAATTTCAAGCTGTGAGAAAAATCACTTTTCAGAAGACTTGGTTTTGGTAGTCCTTTTTTTGTGTGTGTGTGTGCTTGACTATGTATGTGACGCTATATGTGTGGAGGTCTGCTATCCGGATAAGTGACTGAAGTCATTCCAATATTGAATTCGGAAGCAAAAACGAGAGTCAACTAGTGAGAGAGATACGATTTCATTTTTGTTCTGTGGTCTTCGTAAAAGGTATAAGAAAAAAAACATTTTGCCATAATTTATGTCATACAATAAAAGTTACTACTGAACTTAGTATTTAATTTTAATAAATTCAGTTAAAAATGTTAATGTGAAGTCCATTTTCTCAAAGCAGTGGACTTATATACATTTTTTTTCTTTAAAAATAAAGCAACCTTGTAGAACACTGCGTTTTATTAATAACAGAGTGCGCATAGTAACTAAACCCCAGGTTAACCAGGTTGCATAAGTTAATGCTTTCGCACCAATAAAGGTGCAGCAAAACACTTGATCTTCAATAAGCAAAATTAATCATTAAAAAATATGTGGAGGTTTTGATATGAATAAGAAAACATGTAGAAAAATATTTCTAGGTTTTATTTAAAGAGTTTGGATCGCCTAAAATTTTCACTGATATATTATTCTTAACGCTTTTTAGAGAAAAGAATACTTAGTACGTTAATATTACAATTAAAAATAGTATCTCCTCTGATTTGAATTGAATTTTGAAGTTAATTTTCAATTCAGCCATTTCTAGTCATTTGAGAGAAGAAAAAATCGCGCTTCTGGGCTTCCAGAAGCTAATCTCCGTTAATGCAGTTGACTAATTAATTTCAATCAGTATGATTTTTCTTTAAAACGTTGATAACACTTTAATTTTTTTTGTTTCGCAGTGTAATTTGGTCAAAATATATTGCTCGATATTAAATTGAGTTTTTAATTATTACTGTTTTAATAATACATACTTATTTTTGATGACTGTGTTTTTCACCCTATTTATATTTTTGGTGCATATTTACTTTTTAAGAAACACTTTTTTTTTACTCTGCCAATATTTCTTACAGTGTATGCAAATATTAGATTTTAAAAGCACATACGCACTCTCTCTCTCTCTCTCTCTTTTTTAATTTTCTCCTACAACCCAGATGACAAGTAATTAAAAGTCAAAGATTTGAAGACGGCTAATGTCATTGCATATTTGCTAAATCCTTATGCAATTTCTTTTTGTAATTTTCGAAGAAATGTTTAACTAAACCGGCCAAATACTGAAAAATTCGAGTAGTTCCGAAAATTTGCCCTAATTCAAGTTATCGTTATAGAGCAACTGTAAAGGTACTAATCCTTCATTTACCAAAGATATGTTTAATTCTTCTAAACAAGAGATTTGTTAAATCTTTCAAGTACGTGACACACAAGTAACATAGTCTAAGATTATCGCTATGATTAGAGGAAAGAAATACAGTGAACTCTCAATTATACTCCACCTCATTTATGCGCTTTTTTCACGTATACGATGATTTTAAATGGTCCCAGTACATTCCATAGCAAAATAAGGATAGTATCATTCATTTATGCGTCGCTCTAAAGATAAATATTTCACTTAAACGCTGAATTTCCCCTAAAATGTAAAAAAATTAATTTATTTTCCTTAAAAAAAGCCTTTTTCTTCACTTTCCTCTTTAATCTTTCGCCTTTATTGCTCACGGAAGGCATTTTTTCCACATGAACTAGAGTTCGGAGAGGGACAATTATCTAGTATGCATCGTTTTAAAGGGAACAGTTTGTAATTAGGTATGCCACAATTTTTGTTTTCTCTTTATCATCGTAGTTACGTTACAGTAATTGCCAAGCCGTGGTAATATGTCCCATTTCTATAGAAATATTCTTATTCATTCTCTCATTAGAAACTATGTTGCGTTTTAGTCCATTAAATAGGCTTGTTCACTTATACGTCTCTTTCACTTATGCGTCTTTTTCTGTTGATCCCTTGGGCCGGCGTATAAGTGAGAGTTCACTGTATTAAGAAAAAATTTGCGTGCTTACATTATGAATAATAGTTAACTCAAAAAGAATAACTGAAAAGAAAGTAAAATATATTTCCATTTTTTTCCAAAGAATTTGGTAGAAAATAGTTTTAAAAAATTCACAACACTGCCTTCTTTAGTCGTTTTTACACTTTGTAAAAATCTTTCGTGCATGCGTTTCCTAGCTTGTACCACTTTCAACAAAAACGAAGAGCTCTACAGCCTCACATCCATGCACATACATCAAAGTATCTACACTTGCAAGCTATACCGATTTCTGAATATTTGTGCGGAAGGAGCTGCAGGTCAGAGGGAAAATGCTGAAGAAATATACTTTCCTTTTGCTCTTCTTTTGCGAAAGTTCTCCTTTATGTGGAGATCGTTTTCTTAAGCCGCATACAAACGATATTTGAAATCCTATGGACCTTTTCTTCTTCTTTTTTTTTTTTTGACTTTTGAAAATTCTAACGGATTCGAAACGTCGTCTACAGAAACGTTACATTGAGCTTGACGTTGTTACCTATTACCTAAATTACCTAAAATGTAATATTTTTTAAAGTATGCGGCTTAAAATCAGTTTGGAATACGAAATGTAAAAGGTTTTCATTAATATAACTTTTTTGGGAGTGGTATGATATTTGAACCACATGCACGAGGAATAAATATTTTTCTTTCGTTTTTTTTCTTTTATTTCAATATATTACTAACAAAATAAAACAAGAAAATTTAGCAATATCGCTGTGTGTTCAATTTTTACATTGTTTTTGTTCTCGTGACAGGACGTTATAGGACGTTTTCACAGAACATTATTGAAATAATTATTTTTTTTTCTAAACACAAACTAATAAAATTATTAAGTAGTATTATAAAATTATTAATTAATTAAGTAGGGCCCAGTGGCGTAATTGTAAACATGGGGTAATTGAGATTATTATAGGTATAGATACTTATATACAGAGATAACGGTAAGTGTCACGAGTTGAATGGGTTTTCCCATCTCAAACAATGCCAATATGCTTGTGTATTTAAGTACGTACGTACATAATATATGCACATACTTATGCACAGAGGTGTCTTTAACGTTAAGGGTCGCGAGTTAAATTTTTGGAATAAAAATGACAGCAAAATATGTAATTAATTATAACAAGATGTCTCAGAAATTTAAGAATTGGATATTTGTATACCTTAGCTATGCCTCTGATGCGATTAGTGAATTTCTGAATACTAAAAATGTCATTTATATTCAAAAGCGTAAAACAATATGCAATTTTACTTCAACATTTTAATTAACTTCTTTCGATGTGCATCTTGTTTTGAATTTGCAAAACGCACTTGTCTAAGAGAAAACTAGATATTTATGTTCTAACTCACTAAATCTGGACAGCACAAATTCTGACACGAATTTACTTAAAATAATAATTCACTATTAAAAACCATTTAAAAGCGTAGATGAAATGTACTCTTTAAAATGAGTAATTATTCATTAAAATTACTGCATTTTCGCTTTTTGCAAATTTCTCTAAAACTAATTAGAAAATCCATTATGTAATTAATAAAAAGAGCAGAATAAATCGAGACTTTCGACTGCTTCAATTTTTGAAATGCAGTTAATCAATTAAATAAAGCTATTTGTTCCAGTTAATTACTCACAAACTCAGTGGATTCAATGGAAGGAAAGAATCATTTAATTTTGTATGTGAGAATTGAGAGTTAATTGAATTTTGGTGTTAGCGACTGAGTTTCTATTTCTAAAAGCATTTTCATTTTAAAAGCGTCGATAATTTATACTACATCTCTCAGTTTATTTCCAGTCGAAGCGATATTTCCTTGAAAGTCGCCAAAAGAATTTTACTAACTTTGCATACATTTTTTTTTTTTTAAGTTTTTACCATCTAACATGAAATGATTAAAGTTTATGACATAAACTTTACAAAAAAAAGGAGGAATGTTTTCAAAAACTAGTAGTATTCCACTGTCGAATTTCGAGAAATTAGCTTTTAGACTGGTTAGTATATAAAAATGGGCATTTTGTTTTCAGAAAATTTTTAAATATTTAATAATATTTAAAAATGAAAAAGTCTCAACGTGACTTTTTAGCAAAAAAAAATATTTCCGCTTGAAATAATAAACTTACGGCTTTAAATTTTGATGAAAATATTTAAATGACTTTTGAAATCATTTCTTTGTCTTCTTTTACGTAACAATAGAGAAAAGAAAAAAAATGCATTAAAGAAGGCTTAATGCAACTTTAAACACCGCTGAAATCAAAGAATCAAAATAATAATAATAAAATAACTGAACCAATAATAGGAGCAATACAACATTAAAAAGCACGAATGCGCAGCAATACGTAGACACGCGTTTCGGTATTACAACGAAAGCCATTTTCAATGCACAACATGTGAGCTCGTGGATGTAAAGACAGTTTACAATGTCTTTACATCCATAAGCTCATATTTTGTGCATTGAAAAAGGCACTAACTAACGCCGAAACACTTGTCTGCGGATTGCTACGCTTTTATGCTTTGTTGGTACTTTTTTGATGTTGTATTATGTCCTTTATTTTTAAGAACAAAAATATTTATATTTTCTCTAACTGGATTGATATCAAAACTTTTACAATTGGAAATTAGGGTAACGAAATAAGAAAAGTGTACGTACGCTTTCTGTTGATCTGTTTGACGGTCTTTTTGTCTGTTTTCCTCCCTCCCCATCCCCCCCCCCAGCTCCTAATAACTGTTACATGATAAGTAAGATTTTTTTTTTTTAATTTTAAGGACCATTTACTCGTATTTCCGCATTTAATTTTTTGATTTATACATGTTTTCGCTCAATTTTGAGCAGTTCGGAAAGTGTGACACCTACGTGGAAATTTTAAGCAAATATAGATCCGGAATTTGAGAACGGATTTGTTTCAAACAACTTTTGTTGGAGTAACTCTTGATGAAAAACCTGTACAGTTTTTGAAGTAGGGAAACAATGCAAGGGGCTTGAACATTTCTTGCATTTATTATGTTAAACATACATTAATATTGATTTAAATACAGCTAATTATGCAATTCTGTTTCAAGTTTTAAAGTCCAACTGAAAATGGTTATTTTTAGTATTTTATCATCCCAAAAATACACTTTTTTTAAGATGCTAAGTTATTTGTGATTTAATTTAATCACAGCGTATAGTGTTAATATTTAATTTCTGAATTTTGTCGGACTAGAAGAAATTTTTACTTGATGTATTAAAACGCTGCGAAATTTTTAAAACAACTTCGGGATGCTATTAAAATTTCGTTATTTGGTAGTAACAATGGAAGCAATTTAAGTTGAACATTTAAGCGTTTATCAATCTTGTTGCTATGAGCATAAATGATTTACAGAAGTTTATACCGTTATTTTCAAAAAAATATTGATAATCAATAAAAATGGAAGAAATAAGTTGATGAGTTTAGAATATTTTTTCTAAAAGTCATTACTGAAAACATACCAACTATGCTATTTATGAATCGAACTAAAACTTGCTACCGAATATGGGTTACGTTTTTATATAGCAAAACACATTTATAGTCAAAATATTTGAAATTGAAATACCTTAACCATTTAAAAACATTCCCACAATGTTTAGTCCAACAAATCCCCCATTAAGTTGATGTAGGTAGTTAACCGCAGTAAAAAGAAATCAGTTCAAACTCGAAAAGTGAAGCTGAATTTCGAATCGAAAACTGCTTAAAAGGTAAAATTCACGACTGAATTTTCTAAAAGTGATAACACACATAGGACGATTTGTTCAACCCAACTTCAAATTCGAATACAACTTCAACTTTTCATTCAACTACCAGTCAGAAATAGCTCAGCAGATAGATGTTTTCTGGCTGAAATTGATTGAAGAGTAGTAGTTGCGGTGGAATCGGTTAACAATTTTTTACCTGCTGGATAGGAAAATAATAGGTCATAAGACTTTAAAAAACACCTTTTTTCAATTTCACCTGAAAACTATGATAAATCCTACCCTATTTTCAAGCAGGTATCACGCATCGTAAAATTCGTTCAATCCATCTACCAACTCAACCGCAGCTTCAACTTTTAATTCAACTACCTGACAGAAGCAGCATAGTTGACTGTTGGCTGGATTCGAAGTCAGGTTGAACACATTTTCTTACGTGTGATACCCGCTTTAGAAAACAAGCTATACTCTCAGAATGTCATGAATTCTGCCTTAGCTCTGGCTTAGAGGTGGTAACTTACCGACTAAGAGGTGGTAACTTACTGTTTAATCTCATTATGTCTTCTATCTGTTAACCAGTCCTTATTCACCTGCAGTTCATTTTCAAAAATTAAAACAAATGGGGTTACCTTTATCTTCGATTTAATTTTGTCCCAACTAACCCTATATATTTCAATGTCCAATCTCTCATTTCTTCTGTAGCAGAATACATAGTGTCAAGTAGGATAAGTTGAAAGAAACTGCATTGCCACACTTATGGTGAGTTTTAAAATTAACTATTAGTGATTGACGACCAGGCGGCATGAAGCGAAAATTATGCGGGTTTAAGGTTAACCTCCAAACAAATCTGAAAGGACTGTGAAAAAAGTATTAGCTATACGAAGTGATCCTACATTTTTCTGCATTGCGGAAGCCCAAATCCAAAATATTACTTCAGGCTGACATGCGAAATCTTACTAAGATATATTTGGTTATGAATTTAATTTTTGCTCTTTTTACTGTGTAACTTAAGTGTTTGCATTTATCTTTCTTTTTTTTTATTGAACTTAATGGGAAAAACTAAGCGTGTCAACACAAACGTAAGATTTTCGTATTTTTAGAAGACAATACTTATTAGATTTTATGTAAATTTTCACTTTTTCAGTTGCATTTTATATAAACTTAGGTTGATTTGTTTTGCAAGATTTTTCTCTTTACAATATTTCGAATACCATCGCAGGTTGTTCTGAAGGTTTTTAAACCACTAATAGACCACTGTCAATTGTCCACTGTAATTAAACCACTGTCAGTTTTCTACCTAAATCAATCTAATGCAGGGGTAATTCATTTTACTTTTACTTATTTAAATTACGTATTAGATAAACATAAAAATTCGAGGGATATGAAAGCAATGTATTTGCTGAGAAATAGGCATGAAGCAATATGTTTCACATACAATTGCTCTCAGTGAACATTGCTTTGCATTAGATGTTGTTGGCAAAATATTAAATCTCGGTTTATGTCAAGAAACAAAGAAGAGTATAAACTTAAAAGATTAAAATAATATTTGACTTTAGCCCATTTGACACTAATACTATTACAAGACTGAAATTACTACTACTTATTTTCGAGTCACCCACAATAGATGCTGGAAAATAATTTATTCTGATTCACTACAATTTATATGATGTAGTCAGACACTAAATAGCTTTTGAGGGCAGTGTTTGTTAAGCATAAAAGAAAAAAAATCTTGGAAAATGTAACGAGCAAATATAATGTCAGTTTGCACATCTTCAAAACACAAAATCAAGGGATTTTTTTACACGTCGATATTATTTAAAACACAATTTACTTTTAAAATCCTTAAAAACAGTTTTTAACTAAAGTTCATCAAAAAAATAGTTAAATAATTCAAAATATGTTAAACTAAATTTAGAAATGTTAGTTTCTCTGAAAAAAATTAGATTTATGCATTTTTTAAATATTTTATTTGTTTATTTATTATTTTTAGAGAAAGGTGGTCGCATAGATAATTACTTGTAAATGATTTTTAAAGAGTCAATGTCATAGGCTTTATTTTATAATTAATTACCACATGAGAATGTTTAATTAAAGGCTCAAAGAAATCCCAACGAACAAGTCGAGACCAAAATTGTAGTTTTTTTTTTTTTTTCGTCTGCGCCATTTCTATAAATTTTGATATATTATACATTTTTGACGAAGTTCTCAATTCACGTGTGGTATTTATTAAGACAATAAGATTAATTTATTAGATAATGTATCGTATTTTATCAGCGTTTTCGAGAATAAAGCAAAATATGTATAAAAGAGAGTAAAAGCTTGCAAATAAAACTACGTCCAAACTTGAACCACCATTGAAGAAAAAAATAACCCCAAACTTTCCACTTTTCAGTAACTTTTTTGTTTTCCATAAACATCTCATTACTAATGTTTAATTTATTTTATCTATATAAATCTGAATGAAAACTTAATAATAGTTATTCATAATTTACAATATAGAAACTATATAATCAATGTCTAACCCCTATTAATATTTTTCTATTTTTTTAATTTCGTCATTAACGAACACATTTTGAAACTAAACTCGGGTGCTTAACAACACGTTTCCCCAGAAATTCTTTTTTTTTTCTCATAAGAAGGGAGTTTCACAAAACAACTATGTCACGTGTCGGCAGCTTGCATTGAAAATTGCCTCCTTCCTCTAGTCCTGCAAATTTATGACAAGCATTTTGCTGCAATTAATTGTATTTGCTATGCTATTAGAGCCTGCCTGCACAATAAAAAAGACCCAATAACGTTTTGAAGTTCATCCTCAATCGCCCAAATATCTCTTGGAATATGTTTTGTCAGCCAATTTAAAACTTTAAATATATGTTGCTTCATGACAATTGTTTGGAAAAGACAAAGGTTTATTTTTGTTTTTAATTTACAGAATTTCTCTTGGAAATTAAAAGCAAAAAAAAGGATATTTTTAATGCATAAAGGAGAAAGTTAGGGCATTTGTGAACATAGTATGTTCTACTAAGTTAACTTGAAGCAATAAGTCATGAAAAGTACTCAAGTGATGGGACTACCAGTTTGGAGAGATGAGCTTTCAATTTCTGTGTTTCTGTGGTAGCAATTTCTTTGCTTCGCAGGTATTGTTATCACTTTATTTATTTTTCCTTTACGCAATAATACAGCTCAAACGGATAAATTCATCTAGTTCTTGCCAACCATTGTTAAAGAGTGAGACAATGTTTTTTTTTTCGAATTAAAATTCTTAACTTGTTACAAGTTACTCTTAGCACGATGGGACGTGTCAAACAACATGTGGCTCAGATGTAAGTTCATGCATACCATAATATAAAAAATAGTTTTGGATATTATAGATTTTCAAAAAAAATGTATGCATTTCTAGTTATTGTTTTCTATATTTTTTCTTTCCATTAACTGCTTTTTTTTTACTAATTTGTACAAAATATGTCCCCCATAATATGGGGTTCATGTAAAAAATTGCATTTTATCAAAATACTACAAGAACTAATATCATGAAAAAAAAAGTCACGAAGAAAAGACTACTCAATCATGTATTTTTTTTTCCTCTAGAAAATTGTCTTTTTTTTTTTTTTTTTTAAGAAAGTACTGAAATGAAGACAAAATACTCGCATGTACCGAATTTCTCGTATGTAGCAATCTTCAGCTATACCACAGCTTTTAGAGGCAAGAAAATAATAAAATTGATACCGGAATTTTCTCATGCATTTATATTTTAAGCACATAAAAAATAAAATCATGTTTCAACTATTTATATGAAGAGCAGTCATGATTTTATTAATAAATTCCGTACGTTAGTATTTCTGTTTCATTTACTTATATTTTCATAGCTTGAATGAACAACATTTTTATTTATGAGACCTGATATCCAGAACTTTTCCTCAGATATTTTATCCTTCGTTCTTATATCGTTTGAAAAATGTTTTCTATTAAAGGAAAACAATAGATGTAGTTAAAAAATGTACTGTCGTGGAAAGGTAAAGGGAGAAGTTAGTTTGGGGGATATTTAAAAAAAAAATGTGTTTGGGATTTCATACTATCAATGGAGAAATGTTGGACTTCGAGGCTTTTTTTTTTCAGCGGAAACCAAATAAGCAAGCTCATGTACTATAAGGCTAAAACACAATAGGTGACAAAAGTGAAATTTAAGAAAACAGCGTAATAAAACAAAGAAAAATTTTGCATTTACTGCCCTTCATCTTCCCAAGAACAGTTTCATTTCAGCATTCTTCACAGAACAATTAAAACATTTCAATACATGCACGTAACAAATTTTACTAAATTTGGGAAACGTTGGGTTTTTGCTTTGTGTCAGGTGTATTAGGGTTGAATTTTTTTAAAAAAAACTTAAATAACCCAGTAAATGAAAACACCCAACCAGCACTGTCAAGGCATTTTCTTTTTGGAAATGTATAGAAAGAAGATACACCTGTCAGTTATCTGAAGAAGCGTTTCCAAAAATTAATTTGAAAAGAAGATACTAGCTTCACTGATCGTTCACGTTAAAAATATTTCATACGCAAGCACTAAGGGAGATGTTTTAATTAAAGAGAATGTATTCAACAAATATTCAGGTACATTATACTACACTAATCGCTATAAAATTCACAACACAGTTTCTATTAAACTGAAAAATTCTCTCCCTTTCTTAGTGAACTTAAGTCAAACTGCTATAGAAGCACTTAGAAGTGGGGGAGGGGGGGGGCAATGAGCCGAATTTGAAAATTTGCAGATGACATTAACAAAAGGTTTGAGAAACTTTGATCTGCTTTGTGGCAAGGGATGGTACAACCTGATTGGCACGACTTAGTAAAACGTTTGAATCAAAGTCTAACAACGGTTTAAACTTCTCACGTATTTTATTAAAAACTTTTATTTAGTAGAGTAAACCGATCAGTGAATAAACAGTTATGCGAAATTTTATTTTCAAAAATAAATGTCATCCTTAAAAAAGTGTAGCAATCGCCTCATGACAGTCAGTAAAAACACTTTAGATGACATGTTCAACTATTTGTAAAATATTTACGAGAATTTTAATCGTTGTGTTTCAGGTTTTTGGTGGGTTAAAATAAAAAAGAGTGCCTCGCGACCAATGAAATGAGAACCCCGGCAGGTAGACAAACACATCATTTTCTAATCGTTTTCTGTGTGGAAATGAGTAGAGGGAAATTATTACCACCAATTCAGCTTAGAAAAATGTTTTAAAAACTCTTTTCGTTTTGTTTAATAAAAATTACGAGGGGTTAATTCACTGGTCGGTCTATTTATTTTTTTGTTGTTGCCTCTGCTGTAACAAAGGTTATTTTTTCAAACTGGATTACACTGCAAAAAATGAGCTGTTGTTTTTACAGTATAATACTGGCAGCAGAGGCTTCAGTTTAAAAATGTAGAAGCACAGTAATATCTGTAAAACTAACTATTTTAAAGTTAATCACTGTAAAACTAGTAATTCTAGTTTCTCGCTGTAAAATTAGCAATTTTACCGTTTATCACCATAAAATCAGCTGTATTATACTGTAAAAATAACAGCATAATACTGTTAGCAGAGTTTCTAGTTTAAAACTAAAATGAACAGTAATAAACTGTAAAACTAGCAATTTTACAGTTCATTTCTGTAAACTAGCATTTTGAGAGTCTACTGCTGTAAACTTAGCAATTTTGTAGTTTTTACTGTTAAATTACGGTGAAACTAGCTGTATTATACTGTAAGAACAAGGTATATTTTTTACCGTGTATAAACAGAAAAAAATTTTCACTTACTACTCGTGTAACGGACGGTGAGACAGTGGTGCGGCGGAGACGGTGGGCATCTGGGAGCTGGGGTCGCTTCCGAGGGACTAGCAGGTTCCCGGTATGCCCAACGGGCAGCATGGTCCACAGGATACTTGACCTTCTTGACCAAAAATGACCTCGGCATTTTGACTCAAGTGTCCACAAGGCCTCTTGTTGAAAATGGTTTCTCTCTTTTCACGAGCATGAAAGTTGTTTTGGCATGATGAAAGGTTTTATGTCCTTTAAGTGAGTTAATGTTAAGTTAATGCTCAGTAGTCATTGACAGTCACTAAGTTCAATGTCTAAATGTTTCTTGAAAAGTATTTTTCTTCGGTGAATCTCATTGAAGATACCCACAATGTGTCTGTCATTTGGTGCTAGTTAGTATATGAGAAAAATATCCATCTAGGGATTTATGAAACTTAAGTGTGTTAATTTAATTGAAATAAATATTTTTTGCAAAAAAAGAATATTTGACTTTTCTGAGAACAAACGATATTTGAAGAACAGTCAAAGCAAAGAATTGATTTCCTCATATTCATACATTTTTCATTGTTTGCTCAGTAATAATTCTGAAGGTGGCTCCGTTTAATTTTAAGTAGCCCATTGGAGAATACCTCTCAGTTTCTCCCTCTTTTACGTAGCTCCAATTTAAAAAATTGCAACGTTTTAGCGTCAGTTTAAACTCAATGTATGATAATTATTGAATTGACATTTCATGTTGTGTGTAGGTTGATACTCTTAGATGCTTGACAAGAAATGCAGCAGCAGATACACGTGTAAAAATATGTTCACTTTGCTCATTTCTCATTTTGAAAGCAAAGTTCTTTTTAAGATATTTTAAGTTATGCAAAACTTTCAATGCTGTAATTTATAATGAAAGTATTTCATAAATGTCCATGTCAACCTTGAAAAACTTTTTCCTTGAGAAGCAACATCAAAGCAAGACCATAAACAAACTCTACCTGTGGACTACTATCTGGGGAGCCACAGGACTTGCAACAGCATGGACGGGTGTCTAAAGCTTCACTGCTGCACTTCACGGCATGGCAGAAAAGCTACATTACATTCCTCTTCGGATTTCTACCACGCGGCCTTATACAGGGCTGCCCTCTAGCGGACAAAAGTGCAAGAAGGATGGGACGCTCTTCGTTTTATTTTTCTCTCTCCTCTTCCTCTCCTGTCGGTGATGAAGAGTCCGAGACTTTTGATTGGTCGGAAGCATGGGAAAGGCTTTTCCTGCTGCGCGTGGGAGGTGCCAAATAGAACAACTGGTTGCGGAGTTGTTCCTTGGAGCGGGTCACGTGCTTTCGTCGCGACCCGCAAGTGTGCAAGGGCGCAACCAGCGGTTTATTTTCTTTTGGCCAGCATAAGCATTTCTTCGATAGATCTAGTACAGCTCTTTTTTTTTTTTAATTTCTCGCTAAGGATACCTTAATACCCGATAAATACCCTAAGAAGAACTTTATTATAATGTACATTCACAAAATATTTATGTAAAGAACAAATACTTATTAATATTTCTTAGCTAGTTGCAAAACAAAGAAAATGTTTTTCTTCCTGAAGAACAAAAAAATCTACACTAATTTTTAGAAAAATAAAGGGAAAAAAGAGAGAGAGAAACACCTTTGTTATTGGTCATTAGGGTGGAGCGAAAAAAGCAAAGTTTTTATTTTCGAATCGTAATAGTGCGGAAAAGTTGCGATTGGGGAAGACTTACAAAACAAAACAAAAATTTTTGAAATCGGATAATAACTTCCGATCCCGCAACGAGCCTGAAATTTAAAAAAATTGAAAATTTTAATGTGTTTTTAGCGATTTTTTAAAATTTTTGTTTCAATCTATTATTTTAATGCTCTTGGACGAAAAAGCTACGATTAGTGAAGCCTTCTGAAATTTTAAAAAATATATTGAGATCGAATAATACCTTCTGATCCAGGAACAAGACAGAAAACCCAAAAAATTGGATATTTTCAGCTTTTTTGGCGGGGATAAAAAAAGGGGATTAAAAAAGTTTTAAAAACTGTTCTCATTTTTTTTCTCCTTTTTTTCCCGGCATCATAGCGTAAAGAATTGTAAAAAGCACTATATTACTCTTAAACATTTTTCCCTTGATTTTTTAGGTATCTTCTAAACATGCAAAGCCACCATTCTTTATAACAATGAAACATTTTCAAATAATAGAAACTGTTACCTAACCTGACTGACTACCCACAAAACCCTTTAACATTAATTTCATTGAAAACTACTTTTTATTCGGTCTTTAAAATTGAACCTAGTGAGGTTAGGTAGTGTATAGAATGAGGCTTCAAAAGACAATTAAAAATTAAGAAACTAACATATAATGAGGTAGGTATTAAAATAGTTTATCGTTTAGAGATAAAAATATTGCTCATCTTATGAGTGAGTATTTTTTTCAGTGGATCTTTTGTACTGAAAAAGTTCAACGATTTTAATTAATAGTCATGGATAAAAAAATTTATGCAAATGTTATCTATTATTTTTCTCTTTTTAGTTGCTTTAAGTTTGCTTTAAAGTTATGTTGGTTCCTACAGTAACACAGTCCCAAGAAAAGTGGGGCAAGGCGTAACAAAAATTAAGAATTGGAAAGCATTTGACAAGGAGAGACACTGTGGGGAAAGCCTGCACTACACATCCCCCATTAGCTTTATGCAAAAAATATTAAAACATGGGTTCATGAAAACTGAACATTTGAAAGACGATTAAAGAGAAACTTGTGCTTAAAAGGTTACTGTAGAGCATCTAGGTGATGATTTTGGAGCACATTTGATGTGAAAGCCATAAATATAATGAATTTATTAGTCTAGAAGACAAAACAAATTTTAGATTTTGTTGGTTTCTAATTTTCCATGCACAAAATTATTTTCAAATAAAAAACAAAACCGACATCGAATACATAATATTTTGTACAACTTCTTACCCATACCTATTAATTAAATTTTTTCAACTTTTTCAGTACAAAAATCCACTGAACAAAACACTCACTCATAAGATGAACAATATTTTTATCTCTAAACGATAAACTATTTTAATACGTACCTCGTTATATGTTAGTTTCTTAATTATTAATTGTCTTTTGCCGTCTCAGTCTATACACTACTTAACCTAACTAGGTTTAATTTTAAAGACTGAATAAAAATTAGTTTTTAATTAAATTAATGTTAAAGGATTCTGTGGGTAGTCAGTTCGGTTAGGTAACAGTTTATAGAAGGTACAGACTTCAAAAGTCGGTTAAGAAATTGTGTATAATTAGTTAGGTATTAAAATTGTTTATAGTTTAGTGATTAAAATTAGCGTTTAGTTATGCGTGGGTGTTTTACTTAGTGGGTTTTTGTACTGGATTGAAGAAATTGAGTCAAGAAAAAAATTAATGTTTAAGACTAATATAGTTCTTTTTAAAATTCTTTATGCTATGGTAATGGGTAAAAAAGAAAAAGAAAAAAAAAACAAGCACATTTTTAAAAGAAAATTTAATCCCCCCCAAGAAGGCTGAATATTTCCAATTTTTTGGTTTTTCTAGCTTGCTCCTGTATCAGAAGGTATTATTTGATCTCGATATATTTTTTAAAATTTCAGAAGGCTTCACTAATCGTAGCTTTTTCGTCCAAGAGCATTAAAATAAAAGATTGAAACAAAAATTTTTAAAAAATCGCTAAAAACACATTAAGATTTTCATTTTTTCAAAATTTCAGGCTCGTTGCGGGATTGGAAGATATTATCCGATTTCAAAAAATTTTCTTTTGTTTTGTAAGTCTTCACCAATCGCAACTTGTCCGCACTATTACGATTCGAAAATGAAAACTTTGTTTTTTTCGCTCCACCCTATTAGTCATAACTGGTTATGGAAAATATCTTTCTTTAATCCATAGTTACCTAAGTACGTAGTACGTAGGGAGAGGTTGAAGGGTGTTGCGAAGTACGAATTATTAATTATACGTACAAATAAGTATCAATTATATGTACGGTATTAATTATACGTACGAATATATAACAGAGCTGTGAGAAAATGGTAATTTACCAAAGGGGGCTTAAACTGAGAAGGTTTGGAAAGCTCTGTTTTAATCGAACAAGTAAAAAGTGTAATCAGGAATGTTCTCTTGTGGATTCCCTCTAGTAAGTTTCTCAAGTTTCCATAAGTTAAATCTTTCCGAAAAGGGTGATGCCAGTAAACAGTTGATTGCACAATCCGATCAATTGTCTTGTGTTGAGCCCGCTCTGTAACTTCTTTTTCATGCTTTATTTCTGTTAATAAAAAAACTGAAACGCTATTTGAGTAAAAAATGTTCTTTTTCTTACACTTAAAAGTTTTTAAAGAACAAATATTTAATCGAAGAAAGGTAATTAATAACAGGATTTGAATTGTTTAACTAGTTTAAAAAATAGTTAGTTTACTAAAATAACTAGTTTTTAAAAGAATAAATATTTTTAAAGTTGTGCTAGACTAGTACTAAAATCTTTACATAGGCTTAAAAAATAATATTAACATTTTGCACATAATTATAAACAATTTTTTTTTCTCAGTAACTTTTCAGTTTCAGTTTTTTTTTCCTGATAAGCTATTTTGAAATTAGCGGCAACAACGGATATTAGTTTAAAAACAGTATTATAGAAGTTTAAAAATTATAAAAGAAACTGTAAAGCCGTTTGAGGAGTAATAATACCGAAAAAATTACCAGCAGCATTTAGCCTTTTCTCGTTGTTGGTCATAAGTACTTATAGCACAACAAAAACATTTTTATGTAATGGACAATTTTCTGAAGGAAATAATTATTCACTTCATGGCATTGGATATTTTTAATTCTAGATTTTCTTTACGCTTTTAGTGTTAAGTCTAAAATATTTTTTCCCGCTTTTCGAATTCTCTAAGAAGATTCTGCAGAAGCTCTGAATGTCTAAAGAGCCTTAAAGCTAAAAAAGCCTTCTTTGATGTATACCAGCATTAATTTCATAATGATTTGTCAATGCTTGGCTTGAAGTCACTATTTTTTTATCTTCCGCTCTTACTCCCCGTAGAAGCAACAAGAAGTTCTATCTAGAGTTAAATGTTCCGACGCTCCCGTATATTACATTACTTTGCTAAGCAGATATCCCTGCAAATAAAAACATTACTCTTAATACACGAACTTTGAATCTAAATAGGTAAAAATAAAATGATAAATAAATAACACAAGAACATTTTCTGTGAAATATAAAGCAGTTATTTTATTAATTTTTCTATGAGAAAATTTCTCCGATTTTTAAAGCACTAAAAAAAAAGAAAAAGAAAAAAAACAGAGAAAGAGAGAGAAATAAATAAAGAAAGAAGGGCATTCGAAATTAAAAAAAGATGTTTAATAAAATAAATTGATCGTATTAAAACAAATCATTTGACTGAAATTAAGCAAGTCAATTTATCCCCGTTACCCAAACATTAGAGAATAGTTTATGTTTTACATAATTTATATTTTTTCTAACCGTTAGAAAATTTCCAAATTAACATTGTTTGTTCCCTTTTAATATCTGCTAACAGTTTATATTATTGTTTTTTTTATTGCTAAATTATATTTATACGTATGTATATATTATATAAATAATTCTTCAAGAGCATCCAGAGAGGGTCAAACTCAATTGAGGGATGTTTTACTCATTGTTCGGAGGTTTGGCACAAGGAAATAAAAATTAATAAAAATGATGCTCAAATAGTTGCATTTCTCATAAGATGATATTGTTAGGCACCGGCAATAGCGACATCTAAAAAAATACCATTAATTGTTAAATGAGTTCAGTTTGTATCAGTAGAACATGATTGTTTTACATGCAACGGTAGATTTCCGTTTCAAATCAACTCTTTCTGAACCTCTACCAATAGTTTTGTGAGCTTAATGACAGCTGTTTCGGAAACTATTGCAAGAACCTTTTCAGGACAAATAAAACTTAAGCTACATGCAAAAAATCTTTTTAGAAACTTTATAGAAAGGCAATTCCCAGTTATTTTCATAGACCTACTAATATAATGTATGGAAGTTTAGTTGGTTAAACAAAAAATTCTCAATTTCAATGATACAATAGTTGTTTGGTGGTCTTGAAATCCTACATTAGTTGAGCTATGAATTCTTTTTTTTTTCCAGATTCATTATCGACAAACCAATCCTCTCTTCATTTTTTTCTTTGTTTTCTGCCTTTTTTTTTTTTTTTTTTACATTTTGTGGATTTTTCTGCGTTTTTTCCATATGTTGCATTATTTTATATTAGTTTTGGCATCGATGCCAACAAAAGTCTTTGATTCAGTACGTTATCTACACATGTCTTTTTAAGTCCTTATTTTACTAATTTTTATATTATAAAATTAATGACAGTTTAGATACAAAAAAATTAAGACTAGCAAATATTTGCAGAAAGAGGATATGGGTTGAGTATATTAATAAGTTTTCTAACAAATAACGGAAGAAAGTTTCAGTTGTGTTTAGAGTAGCCAGAAAAATGCTTTAACAAATAGTGCTTTAAATATCATTAGTGCTTCAATATTTGCAACCAACCATTAAGACTTAATATTTTTAAGCAATAAAACGCATTTTAATTTAATGCATCATACCACTGTAAGTAACATAAGAATCAATTTATCAGTTACATATGAAAACTTTTTATCTTTAATTATACTGTTTCGTTCTTCTTTTATTTTAAATTTAAAGCAATTTTTCATTCCTTTGTTGTTGTGTAGGAAATGTTCTTGTACATTGCACATTGGTTTGCTAAATAAAATCTTGGGTTTTTTGTATAAGATGAAATTGATTTGAAAAATCCATGTGAAATCGGAAAGGTAATTATTTGTACTACAGAAAATCGTAAGACATATTTTGAGCCAACAGGTAGTGTGAACGATATTTCTTTTAAGACCAGTATGAGACAATACCTACAGTTAGATGTTCTAACAAATCAATTATAACTTTTGACAGAAAGACATTCATTCAAATTGTCTTGATAAAAAATTCGCCTTATTTTTAGAATCAATGAAAAAAAAACGAATAATTTCTTAACAAAAAAAGAAAGAGAGACAGATACCATCTTCCAAATTTCTTTAATTTTCTATCCACAAAGTATGGCTCTCTATTGGAAATATTCGACTTTTTCGCTTTTAACGGGAAATGAAAGGTGGGACTGTCAACAAAATCGAGTGGACGGACAGAACTTAATTGCCTTACAAGAGATTACGCTAATGAATGTGTCGAAATTAATTAAGCAGATCGGTCTTCGTTTTCTCAAAAGACGGCCAGCGAAGACGATTGATCTTTCTTCCACAATTGCTTTGTGCTTCGCGGTCTGAGAATATATCGGTGGAGTTGTATATCTAAATTGGACATGGAGATTACCAATTAAATTAAAGATAGCGGGGAAGTATTTTACAAAGCTGATTTGACCACTATTGCATAACTACTGTTATGGTTCTACCTGACTTATACATTTTTTTCTGTCTTTTTTTCTAGAAATGTGTAATGGTGCATAAATATTTCGACTCGTAAAAGTTTTCAATTGCAATTTTAATCATTTCATTTTGTATGGTTAGCGTTTCTATGAGATGCAATTCGTATATTTATTAGTCGAATTACCAAGTCAGTGGTTTCATGTGTGGTCATATATTTTCAAAAAGGATATAGTGTTAGGTTTTTTCACTTTATCTTTCATTAAAATTTTGGTAATATTATTGCAAGGCAGTTATAGTAGTTGTATTTATCTTTAGTTTTGGTATTTATCTGCAGAGACAGTTATTAATGTCCTTTTAGACAAAAATTGCAAAAAAAAAAAGTTACTATATCATTTCCTGAAAATCCGAATCTTTTAATGAACCCACTTTGAAAGAATTTGGATTTTTCATTAACCCCCCGGCGCGGCGATCCGGCAGTTCCAGAATTACATGTTAAATGGACGTGATAAGACATCCAGAACCGTCAGTGGGTTAAGATACATTAAAAAGCATACAATTTTCCATATAATCAAAAAACACTATCTTGCGCTCTTTTTTTTTTTTTTTTTTTTTTTTTTTTAAAAGCTTGATACTTGAAAAAAGAAAAAAAAAACCTCTGAAAGTGCTCAAGTTAAGTGTGAAATCACGGAGTATGGTTTCTCTCTTTCTAGCTCTTCCATTTGAAAGCAAATTTTAGCACAAATTGCAAAGATCGTTCTGCATTATTTGCTGTCATTACTGATCGCTTCATGGTGGCGCTATGAAAAATTTTTGATGTATATTCATTAAAATACATTTTTTTAAATTTGCAAAAGCCATATGCTATATTTGTCAAATCTTTAATTTTAACTTCTTTGAAAAAGCAACTTTTTTCTAAAATTGTCCAAGTTACTATCAAATAAAAGCATCTGTAAACATCTTAAAAATGAGATGTTATACAAATCTGTAAGTTCAGTTGAACTCCAGTTTTACCATTTGCAGCAAGGTCGGTACGTTAAAAACAAGAACTGACATTAAATTGAAATTAGAAAAAAAATACCCTCATTACTGACTCCATATGAAGGTGAACTTCGTGGATCAGAGGACATAAAAGTTTATCTGTATTATTTTCTTTTTCTAGATGACATAGTAGACAGGAAAAGGGAAGATGATCACACCTAGTAATATAGCCTAGTAGTATAGTAGGGGAAGACCGCCTATATTGGACCCCCTAAGAACAGGAGGCCTGTGTCGCTCAATGTGAAGCAAAACAAAAATACAAAATAGGGCATCGTAAGCTAAATTTAATCAGGAACCGCCCTAGAAGCTTATATTTTCTAAAAATATGGAAATTATTTTTTTAAAAATTATCTTACAAAAAGTTGCAAAAGTCCAATTTAGGAATATATGCGCCGATATTGAACCATGCGATTCCTAAATTGGACCGTACCAGGAAATCATAGAATAATTTATAGTTGAACTATACATCTTTTTTCCAGGATTTGCAATAGAATTTCTTTTGCTTCGGTCTCATTTAGGCAGTGTTGATACACTCACCAATAGCATTTCACGCATTTAATCATGTTTTGCGCTTCATCTCTATGACAAATATTACAATAACAGTTGTTTTGTGCAGTTTCTTGCTTATTCTTGTGTGACTTTTTCTGCTGTATGCTTCTTTCATACGGCGTTGGAATGATTGCTGAGATAGTTTTCCTTTTTGTGTTTTCTATTTTTTAGGTAAATTGATATGTGAGCCTGCTGGCCTTTACAAAATCATAGTTGAAGTTGACAATCATGCTTTGATGAGAACTATCCGCTGATTATTCAGAGTTTGTCCTAATTTAAGTCGTAGCTAGTTCTTGTACATGGTGTACAACAGTACAACTTACACCGAACGTGTAGCCTGCTCACTTTGAGTAGTTTTATCTGGACTACTTACCTCGAACTCTGCTCCAGCCAATTCAATGCAGCTAAACACATGTCAATTAACAAGCCAAACTCCTGTTCTTTAGAATCAACTCACAACATTTGCCATGGCCTTGATTGAGGTTTACCTATAAGAGTTACCAAACAGTTCTTTTATTCGATATTGGGTAATGGATCTCATTGGATGTTCTCGCAACCATGTATCACACACTCGATTAAAATAAGTAGACAGAGGCTGAAAAAAGATAACATCTTGCATGGTGTGCTTTAAGAGAAAGCATTATTATATCGCTCTCGTTAACCAAGTTTGTTGCATCTATGCTTTTGGTTTAACGGTTTTCATGAAATATTGTATCAACTGTGTGAGTTATCGTTTGTGATCCAACCTTTTTTTAAACAAGCATATTGCTCATCAGGGGGTGCTTTTACGATAAGCAAATACATGGAACGTATTCTTTTGAAAATAAGCATGGGGAGGGAGGGGGGTTTAGCAATTATTCTGTTGCACTCATGCAGCAAATAGCAAGTATGTTTCTAACACGTTCACCACACATTACTGCTCCAAACTGGTTTTTACTTTTATATGTCGATATATTTTGGGGCTTTTGGGCATTGAAAAGACCGGTTTCATCTACATTGTACATTTTAGTAGCATATTAATTGTTTCTTTTAAAAATCTTTTCGAGCAAATTGAAGAATTTCATTTTTTTCCTCGATAAACCAGCATACATTTTATTTAAATTAACTCCTATGTTTAACAACCTGAAACTACAACTTAATGGAAAAAGAGAAAAAAAAAAAAACAAATATTTCAAGAATTTGCAGCTTCTAGAAAATGTGCTTGATAAAAAAAATGAATATCGTGAATAGGTGTTAAAGTATGCTTAAAATAATCTCAACTACGCTATTAAATCAGATGAGTCACTTATTTAATGTTACAATTAGTGAAAAGTCTTGCTTAAAATCATATTTTTAAATTGGACCACCGGTCCAATATAGGAAAAGTTTTTCGGTCCAATAAAGGAAAACATGCCATTTTTTATTCTTCAGCTTATTTTCTGTCAAAAATTATCACAACCCCGCATGTATATATATAGATGTGATCCTTATTAAACACAGATTATCATGCTATATCTGCAGTTTACCTCAGTTTACAAGCTTTAGTACTATCTTACTAAGTACAAGTCTGCAAAATAAGATTTTACACGTTTCCAACATAAATCATGCCGTAACTCACTCTGCATAGTTCGAAGACTGGTGAAACTTCATACACATTGATTTT
The DNA here is from genome assembly GCA_038373865.1 of Uloborus plumipes. NCBI lineage: Eukaryota > Metazoa > Arthropoda > Arachnida > Araneae > Uloboridae > Uloborus > Uloborus plumipes. The sequence continues at coordinate 45,287 of JAXGGA010001503.1, read as the reverse complement.
ATTCCTAAAACTTTATGTATCTACCATTAAAGTTTAGCATAGATCTCTGTACTAGATTTTAAGCCCGAGGTCCAATTTAAGCAGTGGTCCAATATAGGCGGTCTTCCCCTAAAGCATGAACTACCATTTCTGCGAAAAAAAGCTAAATTTCGAGGCTCTTAATTAATATGTTCGGTAACTAAATCCTATTAAGACAAACCTATCTAAGAACGCTCTTAATCAAGTGTCCTTTCGAAAAAAAAGAATTATCAAAATCTGTTAATCCAGTTAGGAGCCACTACTACAGTCAGGTATCACTGCCCATACACCAACATGTTGCGTCCAAACTCCTTCTTCATAGCTAATAACCCCCTTCCTTGTTGCGTGGGGGGTTAAACAGTTGTTTCAAATTAATTTTAAATTCATATGATTATTTAAGGTATCCGGTACTCCGGATTTTGAAAACTTCCTAAAACTCTGATATGGTCATGGAACTTGCCTTGCTGATGTGATACGTATTCCAACACAATATTCTTCTTAACCAATTAATGCCTAGCGTCAATTTTTTAGGTACGGTCCAAAAAGTGGGTCTGAGTTTTCCAAAAATTAACATTTCAAAAAAATAATAGTGTTAAATTATTATTTTGGTACTGTTTCAATTCATTATTAACAGATTGCAGCACATAACCGTTGTAAAGTGTGTTCTGTAGCCATTTTTTTTATGATCTTCATCAAGAATTACATCGTTCACAATCTCAGAACAAAAAGCTAAGTTTTTAGAATTATTAACTAGTAAATATATCTGTGCTTGATATATGCGCTACTTTGATCGATGTTTTAGTTTAACTTTTTTTTTTCAATTTTGTACATTTAATGTTTTTATGGATTTTATAGAAATTTCAGAACGTCCCTGAAAAGGGACGCTAGGCACCAAAGGCTGCATTGTTTAACCGTGGTTGATTTCCTTCTTAGAATATATCATTTGTCTCAAAAGAAGTTAGCAAATGTTTTTAGATTGAAAAATAGATAATATTTTTTATTTAAAAAATATAATTAAATTAATTTAATGTATAAATTTAATTTTAATTTTCTTAAATAGTTTCTCATTTATTATTGTTATTATTATTATTATTATTATTATTATTATTATTATTATTTGAAATTACTCAAGTTAAATTTTGAAAGAAAGCTTTTTCAAAAATGTAATTCTTGTGCATCCATAAGTTCAAAATTTTTTGGCATTGAAAAATGCGTTCCTTGTAACGCCGAAACACGTGTCTGCAGTATGCCTGCTTATTTGTGCCTCCTTAACGTTGTAATTTTCTCTACTAATTATTTGTTGTATTTAATTATTTTTTCATAACTGCATTTATGTGTTTTTTTATTGTTTAGTCTGACTTTTGAAGAAGCCTTAAGCTGTTTCAGAAGCTTAGCACTTCACCTTGATGAAGAATTCAAGGATTGCATACGCGTTTGTTATTTTGGAAGGGGAGGGGGGCTGTGGTTGCAGATTTAGTTTCAGAATTCCCTGAGCGTGGCAATTTTGATCTCTACTGTGACAATTTATTCACTTCTCTTGAGCTCCTACTTGATAATTTGTCTCAGAAAGGTTTTGTGCAAGAATCGGATTGAAAAATGCCCATTAGCTAAAGCAACGTTGTTAAAAAGAAAAGAGAGGAAGTTTAGAAAAAAAGTCGATGACAGGTAAAATAATATTACGTTGGTTCGGTGGAATAATACCAATGTCGTAACTATTGCATCGAATCTTCATGGAGTTTGTCCTATAGCCAAGGCTAAGCGAATGTCCAATAGCAAAAAGAAAGTAATTGAAATTGATGAACCAAATACGGTTGCTCAGTACAATCGTTGCAGGGGGGGGGACACATTCCATGCATCAGAATATCGGCATACCGGTGTTTGATCCAATCAAAAAAATTATGGTTGACTCTCTTCATTTTTGTTTTAGAAGCCGCTGTACAGAATGCATTGAGCTCAAGAGTACCGGATTGAAATAGGTATTATGGGGAAAGTCGTTGTATTGCTTTAAATATGACTCAGGTGAGATGTGCCCATTAAAGTAAAAAAGCTTATCGGAAATGCGGCAAATGCAATGTAGATTGGCACAACAAATGCTTTGCTGACTTTCATACTTAACAACACCAATATTTCCTTGTCCTCTGAATCTACTTCCCAGTTTATGTTAATTGCTGCTCTTATTTCTTCTTATAAAACGCCTTTTTAAATATTATATCGAAGACAGAAAAAAAATTGGTGAAAAAAGTATGTACCCTCTGGTGCCTAGCGTCACTTTTTAGGGACGATTTTTCTTTTTTAAATAAAAAATTATTTTTATATAATATTTTTTAAATTATTTTTCCTGTAAATTAAACACCATTTGTAACCAGTATACAAAATATCTTTGACAAATGTCAGGCATTACTGGGTTAATAGGTTTGAGCTGAAATTTCCATGCAAGAGAGCATGGGCAGCTCCAATTAGCCGGCTTATAGTACAATTTGTTTAGCTATATAAATCTAAATTTCAACTCAACTAAATTGTTTGTATATTCCACGGCGCGAGAAAAAAAAAGAACAATCTTAACATACCAGCTACTTACAAATCATGTATCGATTGCTTTCACGCAATAATTATCGATTCTGTTAATGAATGGAACAATCTATCGACATTAATCTATCCCATTTCTTTTAATTGCCAGCTTCCAACTTATCTTCCCCTCGCAAAGGAACGCCACTTACCGCCATCAACTGCGAATGAAAAGAGAAACCTTCGACAAATCGAGTCGACGGTCAGAACTTTAATTGCCTTAAAAAGGATTACGCTAATTAATGCGTCAAAATTAATTAAGGATATCAGTCTTCGGTTCACTGAAGACTGTGACATCGACCAATAAATTCATTGCTGCCTGTGAACCCTTTTATGCGAACCTCCGCCTGTAGCTTTACGTTTTCTGGAGCGTATGTGAATTGGAAATAGATTGAAAATGGGCAAAAGGGGGAGAGCGGGAGAAGATTTTTGACTAATCTTGTAAATTGGAGTGATACTTGTTGAAGAAGGTTTAATAAAATTTAGGAAATTTGATTTTCATTAATGAAATAAAGGGGAAAGAGTAACCTGCTAAATTCTTGCTTTTCTTTTAAGAGAATCGTGTTCTAATATTAACAGAAGCACTTGTTGCGTGAAAGTTTAAAATCATTTTAAGTGGAATTAATGTGCATTTTTTTTCCCCCATGAAACCTTGGATAAAAATTACGAGGATTATCTCGGAAAAATTTAAATACAATGGCAACTTTAATTAAAATAAAATGAATTTTTTTTAAAACCTTCATCTAGAAAGTTTTTATTTAGAACATCATTTTCAGTATCTAGATTTGCAAGCCATCTTTTGGTATGAGGGTTACGATATCAATTTTCGCGTCCTCATTGCTTAATAAATTAAAATCATTTAAACAAAAAAATGATGCTAACAATAAAATTATACTCTACGTTTAGGTAAAGTGCACATAAAAGTATAATTTAAACCAGAAACTTTTAAAGTTTACAAATATCTTTGTGCTAAAGATGTACAGAAAATAACAACGTTACGAATGCACAAATGAGCAAGGATACTGCAGACACGTGTTTCGGCGTTGCATTCATAAGCTCACAACTTTTTGCATTGAAAAAGGCGTTCTTTGTAACGCCGAAACACGTGTCTGTAGTATCCCTGCTCATTTGTGCGTTACAGTTTAGTACAGTAAAATTAGCAATTTTCACAGTTTATTTCTATAAAAATCACTGTATTATACTGTAAAAACAACATTCATTTTTTACAAGTTTTGTGTACGGAGTAAGAGTAGACACCGAAATTGTAAATAAAATAGAGCAGGAAAGGAGAAATCTAAAATCAAATGTTACGCCCCTTTTTTTATATAAAAGAGTAGCCTTTAAAAGATAGGAAAAACTGCGATATAAAAATGCCCAGTTTCCACTGATTTTTTTAAATTTATTTTGCTTTTTTTCCCCTCTTTTTTTCATTTCTTACAATGATGATGGGTTCAAAGTTTTTTGAAAAACACCCAAAACTCCCAAGTGTCTTCCACATGGCCTTCGCTAAACAAAAGCGTTTTTTTAAAGCTATCACAAGTGTAATAATACATTTTTCCATTCGCTTCAAATAACCCAACATACAATACAGGGTGTTCCCGTTCAACCTGCAATATCTTCGTTTTCGAAACAGTTCGTACTAGATGCATACTTTAGATTGCAAAAATGCTTGAAAAAGGTGCAGAGTCAAGATACTAAAAGTTTAAAATGAAAAAGAAAATTGTTGAACAAAATATGAAATCTGACTTTGTACACGGCCCTCATTTCCTCATACCACTTATATTAAAAACTGAGTATATTTCTATTTTTCTTTCTTTCTATCTATGTCACGCTTATTTCTCCTGAACGCCAATGAACTGAATGTTGAACCAGGTACCGATAGATTGGTAATTTTTCAGGCTTCATTAGTTTTAATTTATATAATTATACGATTTTAATTAACGTAGATATCAATTAATAAGTAGTCAAATTTAAAGCGATTTGTCATAAATGATTAAATATGAAATCCATTGTTACAAAACGTGGTTGCTATGAAACAGTAATAATAGTGATAGTGAGAATTTTGAATGAAGGCTTAACTAAATAAAACATGAAACTCATTAGCGGGTTACGTATGTAGTACATTTATCGCTAGCTACTTGTAATTTTTTGAATTATAAATTAGTTGAAAAGCCATCTACTTATATTAAAAACTGAGCATCTATCTGTGTTTGCTTCTTTCCCTTGAGCGAGCTGAACTTGTTGAGACTTTCCTCATCATTTTGAAGGTGCGAAGCATCCAATAATTCGAACGGTTTTTTGATGCAGGAAAAAAGTAAAGGCGTGAAGCGCCTGTTAGCGAGCCGTCTTGGCGGCGAGTAGTTTGCTGAAATTTTCTTTACTACTTTAAAGGCGCGAAGCGCTCGTGCAACGCCAGGCCACGTAGCTAGCTGCTTGAGGCATTAGCGGACCAAGTGCGTAGTATGTCTTGAAATCTTATGAACATTGAAAAATATATCAAATAATATCACATCAGAATGAGGAAAAAGTTGGGGGGGGGGGCATTATGCCGCAGGAAGCTAATCTAGCTGCCCTGGCAGCTAGTTTAGGGAAATAATATCCGATGGAAAATAGCACCAATACATAAAAATGACAGTATTACGACTGATATTCAGCGAAATACAAAACGCAGTCCCCCCCCCCTCCCCAATTACATCCTATGGGAATAATATAACAGCTGAAGAAGGTTTAAAATTGAATGCGTGCAGGGGTGGAATTGAAATTGAATGCGTGCAAATTTTACGAGCTTTTGTAGTTTCTTTTTACGTATCATAGCATTTCCTTTTTTTTTTTTCCAATAGCAAAGAAAAATATAAATATTTTGTTGTTGTTTTTTACATCTAAAACCTGTTATTCTTCTAAAAGAGTGATATGTTCCAGTCTCATCCCCCGCGCGGTCCCTTAAAATTTCGTACTTGAATATCTTCAGTTTTCCGAGGCAAATGTTTCCATTTTTTTCCCTTGGAGATATTAATGGAAAATGTTTAATATAATTATGAAGAAAAGGGGGTCCTTTAAAAAACTAGATTTCGTATTTTTTCACCATTTTTCTCCACTTCAAACTTTTAATATCTCAACTCTGCCTCTCATTTTGAGCACTTTGGCAATTGGAAGTATGCGAGAATAAAGGTCATGCAGTTTAAACGGGAACACTCTGAATAATAGCTAAATTTCCTTGATTACGAATTGCCTCATTATTTTACGTACGAGGCTCGACTCTATCATTGTTAAAAGAACAAGGTATATAAAGTCTGCGAACTAACAGCATATGAATCTCAAGTATGAAGCAATAAATAGGTACATATTACCCAAATGGTTTTTGCTGTCTTAAAATTCATGACACAAGTTTGATGTAAGTCTTGGGTATAACTGAAAACTTCATTCCTTTTTCCACTCCATTAATTCCAATTCAAATATAACTTCTGATAATTAGCAAAAATATTTATTGGGAAAAGAATCCAATTTCATTAAGTAGCATACCCCTTCACAGGTAATTATTAAATATTCAACAGTTCAATCAGCAATATTATTTCCATTGTAGTTAACTTCATATATCCCAACATCTCCAAATTAGTATTCCACCAGCCACCCCAAATGCAGACGACAAACGAGAATTAATCACTTCATTCACATTATAGCGAATCATTTAGCTGCTAAACTAACATCACCACTGCAGCCACTTGTGCGAAGCTACAGAGACCTGCGCCGATGGATCTGAAGATTTCATTAATCCATTAGTACCCGCACGTACGCGATTTTGTGTCACGTACGACACATTTCCAGCCCGTTGCGACGGCCGTGCGGCTATCTGAGCGAGACAAAGCGACACGCGACAGCCGTCGCTCGCAGCACGTGTGCGGCGGCCCTGCGTCACGGTACAGCGGTTTGGATCCCCAGCAAAGGATCTCTGTGTGGGAAGAAAAATCACGTTTGTTGCATTGAATGTGCGTTTTTCTGTTTTTATTAACCTGTGAACCTATTGAAATGATAATACCAATTCATGGTTAACGTGAAACGCCAGCTAGTAAGGTATGCTGCAAAAAAATAAAGCAACTGCACTGCAAAAAATGAGCTGTTGTTTAACAGTACAATACTAGCAGTCGAGGTTCCAATTTACAACTGCAAAATGCACAGTAATAAACTGTAAAGTAAGCACTTTTACAGTTTCTTACTGTAAAGTAAGCAATTCTACGGTTTATTGCCGTAAAATGTAACTGTATTATACTGTAAAAACAACAGTATAATACTGGCAGCTGAGGTTTCAGTTTAGAACTGTAAAATGCACGGTAATAATTCGTTAAATTAGCAATTTTACATTTTATTACTGTAAAATTAGCAATTTTACAGTTTAGTACTGCAGAAGCATAAATTTTAGTTTATTACTGTAAAATTAACAATTTTTAGTTTATTACTATAAATCAGCTGCATTATACTGTGAAAGCAACATTCATTTTTTCAGTGTGGAGGGTATCGTGTGTGATGCTAACCATTCGAAGATCCTCCTGGCTCTCTAATGGTGACTGGGGGACATTAAATATGCTCTCGGTTACAAAATCCTCCAAGTTCCCATTCCTAGTCAAAACCACTGGGGTGATTAGAGGTTGCTTAGCTTCTGGTCTAAATCGAAAAATAGTGTTATCTTCAGATCTCCATCCAACCAGTTCCTGCAACTTATAGTGGTAGGTATAGGTTACCCTAGACTGTGTAAAAAATAAGATCACCGGTGTACAGCAGCTCTGAGGCTTCACATGGTAAGAAAGCTACTAGAGAAAAGAGCGCCACCTCCTTTTTATGTCGACTATTTTATGTTTAACCATTTTTTTTTAATTTTAATTTGTTTTTAAAATAAAATTAAATCACACACATACATTAGCATTTTTTGTATCACAATTTGAAGGTTATTTTAATAAATTCTTTTTATTATTATTCTCTTAAGCAATCATGATTGCTTACTGCTTTTTATGTGTCCGTCGTTGACGTGCTTTCAGACTACTATAACGACGAGAGTAAGTCTAGTTCGTTGTTTTTAACATTCATTTTGAGACTGTTTTTCATCGTCATAGTCACAAGTTTTCTGCGGTTTGCGTTCAATAATATTTGTTTTCATTGATTTTTTTTTAACTGACTCAAGAAATACATTAAAAACAGGGTATTTTTTGTGCAAAATCTTATTATTCCAGAAAAAACACCTATATAGTAGGGGTGCACCGATTAAACGGCCATAATCGGCCACTTTGCCGATTATTAATAATAGGCAAAATCGGGCCGATTAATCGGCCAAAAAATATGTTTGGAATTTTTTCTTAAAGTATGCCTTCACTAAGAAACTACGATGAATCTAATATCTTTAAACGAGCAATTCTTGTATATATACAGGGTGTCCACTCCAATCGTGGACCAATAGCTAATTTCTAAACCGTTAGAGATAAGCATATAGTTTATTTAGGAAAAAATCTCCAAATTTCGAAAGGAATTTTGGGTCTATTCAATGTTTTTCAAAAAATCAAATTTTGAAAGAGTTACGAAATTTAAATTTTTATACAGCCCCCCAGTCCTATCAATCATATTTAGTAAAACATTCTTGACACTGTAACGTTTAAAACTAAAAAAAAATCACTGTTCTACGACAAAAATTGACCGAGTTATGTCGTTTTGAAAAATCAAGATTTTGAAGGATTTCGCATACGGTCCCTTAAGCGATCTCTCGGTGACGTCATGAAATAATGCAAAATCTTGATTTTTCAAAACGTCATAACTCGGTCAATTTTTGTGGTAGAAGAGTGATTTTTTTTAGTTTTAAACGTTACAGTGTCAAGAATGTTTTACTAAATATGATTGATAGGACTGGGGGGCTGTATAAAAATTTAAATTTCGTAACTCTTTCAAAATTTGATTTTTTGAAAAACATTGAATAGACCCAAAATTCCTTTCGAAATTTGGAGATTTTTTCCTAAATAAACTATATGCTTACCTCTAACGGTTTAGAAATTAGCTATTGGTCCACGATTGGAGTGGACACCCTGTATATATATCTAATATCTTAATATCTTTCTAATATCTTTAAACGAGCAATTCTTGTATATATATATATCTCTTCTCTACTAATAATAAAGCTGAAAGTTTGTCTCTCTGTCTTTCCTTCTGTCTGTCTGTCTGTTACGCGCGTAGCGCCAAAACCGTTCGGTCGATTTTCATGCCACTTGGTACAAAATTAGTTTGTAGCATGTAGTTTTGCACCTCGAAGCGATTTTTCGAAAATTCCATTTCGTTCTTTTTCTATTCGAATTCTTAGCGGAAATTCGATAAAATAGGGAAGAAATATTTTATACACATTTTCAAGTCTTATGTCATTCGAAAGCTTGAAATTTTCTGCACAAAATGAAGTTTTTTCGAAGTTTCTACGATCATCAGGAGAGCTGTAACAATATTTTTTAGAATCCCGGAATTCAAGGCTTACCTTCAGTAAAGCAAGCCAAACGATTCTAAAATGGTTAATGAAATGAATTATTTTATCAACGGAAATCAACTTTTCATGCTGTTACTATGGTTACGTGTTCATACTTATTTTTGTTTCGTTCTTTTTCCAGGGTTGCCAGAAGTAGTATTTTTGATACTACGGTAGTATTTTTTCGGCCCAAATAAGGAGCGTAGTATTTTTCTGGCCACCCTGTTTCCAATATACTAATGACTTAATTAAAAGATTTGGCGGATTTTTTTTCCATTTTTATAGATTTCGCATTTCAGCAATATTGATTTTGGCAACGTTTAGAAACAGTAGTAGGAGCGTCTATCGCCCATTTAGCGAGAAAGGGGTACCCAAAGCACAAAGATTAACCAAATATCGTATAAATTGTGACATTGCAACGTTCTTTTTAAAGTGTTTCATTTCGGAAAATGTATTGTTTTGTTTTTAAAGCTGGGAAAGGAAACTTTCTTCTTCTTTCAAATTTTGGTAAGATTTCTGTTGGTTTCTGTGAGCAACAAAATTGTTCTTATTTTCTCTTTTGGCTTATTTTTGTGCATCTCCAGTTGGGGTTTCATTTGAATGTCACAAGGGGATGCTTTACCCCTTTTTTGGAGTTAATCAGTGTTAATTTCAATGCAGATGAATTGGCGCGACCACTTGGCGATATATCGCCAAGCCTTTGGTCGCGAAGTATTTGTCGCCAATTTGGCGACATATCGCCAAGTTGGCGATTTTTTTTTTTATATTTGGACTCAATTTGGCGCTATTAGCGATATTTTGCCAATTTGGCGACAAATTTGCGATTTTTTTAAAAACTTTTTTTTTGGGGGGGGGTTCAATTTGGCGCTATTGGTGATATTTTGCGAAAAATTCACTGAATGATGTTAAAATCGGCGATATTTTGGAGATTAATCATTGTAAAACATTTTTTTGCATTGTTTCATGGCAAACTAGGAATATAAATGTTTGAATTGTTATCTTACTCCCTCCAAGCACTATTTTAGCACTTAAGGCATCTACTAAGAAATGTACAAGTAAAAGGAAGTAGTGTAGGGCCCATACCAAATTTTTATATCATACTTTGAAGGAATTGTAGTTGAATTATAAATAAAATAGAGTATTTTTTCTGCTATATTAATTATTTTACAAATGAACTTTTAATTTTATACCACGGGCAAAGCCGTGCGGGTACCGCTAGTATATATATATACTCGTATATTTATTTATTTTTCGGATCTCGAAAACGGCTCTAACGATTTCGATAAAAATTTGTATTTAGATAGAGTTTTGGTTTCTGAGTTCATCTACGTCGGCGTTTTTTCTGTAAAAACGCGAGTTTTCACAAAAAACCCCGTTTTTTTTGTGCCTTCATTGAAAGTTTGAGAAGCTTTTATTGCGCCATTTTCTTTATGATTACTTTCATTGTTACTTAACAATTGAATTTCATATTTAATCACATCAGCGCGAGTTTAAATTTTATGGTATTTGGCAACGTTAAATTGTTATTGTTTTTTGAAATGTAAAAGCTAGGCTTCACTAGATAAGTGCCTTATACAGGCTGTTTCATTTATTCAAAAGCCATGGGATAAAAGCAGTGGTTATTGTCCACCGACATCTATTGAATTTTATGGTAACTTACACGATATAAAAATCATAAACTGATTATTTTACTTTTCAAGTACGATTTCAAAATTGAGTATAAAAGTGTTACAGTTAGTTTTCAAATTCTTTTTTTCCTCCTCAAGAGTGTTTAGTAAGATATTTCAGGTAAAAAAGCAATAAATACGAAACTCAATTTTCTTAAAATATTAAGTTTCGGAACAAAATTACATCTAATATCTTTAAACTAACAATTCCTGTATATATATATTTCGGATCTCGAAAAAGGCTCTAACGATTTTGATAAAATTTTGTATTTGGATAAAGTTTTGGTTTTTGAGTTCATCTACATCGGCGTTTTTTCTGTAAAAGCGCGAGATTTCACAAAACCCCCCGTTTTTTGTGCCTTCATTGAAAGTTTGACGAGCTTTCTTTCGCCATTTTCTTTATGATTACTCTTATTGTTACTGTTTCATAGCAACCACGTTTTATTATAACAATGGATTTCATATTTAATCACATCAGCGTAAATTTAAATTTTTTATGGTATTTGGCAAACGAGTTTTGGCAACACGTTGGAATTGTTATTGTTTTTGAAATTTAAAAGATATCGATCAAAATAAATTTAGAATTGGGTGTGGGCCGCGGTCGTCCGATAATTAAGTCGTCGGACTCGTAACCGGAGGGTCCCGGGCCGATCAAAGATCCACCGTCTTCATTAATGGTGGCTGGGGGACGTTAAAAATGTTCGTGGTCATAAAATCCTCCAAGTGAAACGATACCTCTGGGGGGGGGGGATGCTGACCAAGGGTTTACTCGGCCATTGGGATTGGTTCAAAAATAAACAGAGCGCTCTTCAAGGCCCCATCCCGGTTAAACCACGAGTTGTGGTATGTACGGGGGGAACCTTGGAGTGTCAAGTGAAATGAAAGTCAAAACCAACTGGACTAAATGCGTACTGGAGAACAGGGACTCTGCATCAAGTTTTATCAAACCCTCCCGCGCCTTCGGCGCCAAATGAAATGAAATCGAGTTTGATTTTACGGTGAGCATGTATTAAATAAGGTTGTGTTTTTTAAAACAAATTACGGCTGTTTTAAATGCGTAATTGCAACCAAGGGCTTAAAAATGCTTTTCAAGTTTATGTTGATAAGTACTTCGCATTTAAAAAAAAAAAAAAAAACACGAGTTTACAAACCTCTTTTTTTTTTAACCGAGCGGGTTCGGTCCCCTGGTACTAATTTTATTAACAGTAATAATAATCCTCACAGTTGATATAAAGTTTTTAATAAATTAATTCACCTACTTTGAATAATATACATAGACAATGTTGCAACATTTTTCATGTGACGACAGTTTCCTTCTTAGTACAGTGTTTTAGATAACCTCTAATTTTCACAAAGAATAAACAATTACTACTAATTACTAAAAAAATTTAAAATTAAAAGTACTCCTAAATTGGAGTACAGACTCCCTTCCCATTTTTCTGAATTTTTATGTCCAATTAACATAATTAACAATGTGTTAATGTAATGTTATTGACAATAATATGAAAATTGGTTTTATGAAATTTGATAAAATATAAAAATTATCTTGTGAAAATTGGGAAAACGGTACAAAAATCTTCTCTTGGAAATAAATTACTCACTATTTCTAAACTCGGAATTGTATAAGAGAGAAAAAACAGTGATGGTAAATTTGGTAGTATGAAAAGCAATCATCCTTATCATTAATCGGCTGAGCCGATTGATCGGCCGATTATCAACAACCGATTAATCGGTAATCGGTAATCGGCCAATTTGCTTATCGGTGCATCTCTACTATATAGATGAACCCTATTAGCGAAACTTCACCGAAATGAAGATTTTCAGATTATTAATTCCCAACAATTAGAATTGATTTAAAAAAATATATATATATCTATATGATATGCCGGTATGCGCTGGAAATATAATCTGTATGATAAGTGTGTGGGTGTAAAAAAAAGCCGTAATGAGCGTATCTTTATTAAAGGATTCAAATTATCATTTCTTTTATTTGCATATGCCTCAAACTGGACAATTATTAGTTATAATAGGAAGAGTGCAAATTTCTTCTCCATTTCCATCCCATTCAACTTGAGTGTAGAAGCTATAAACACAACAAGTTGGTTTCGATCATTGTGATGACAAATAACACGATTTGAATTCAAGCCACCACCCGGAAAGATCGCTGCTGTTAGCCTGTCGATATTGACATGCAAGAAAATGGGTTCGATTAGTTCTAGGTAAACTCCTTACTTATTTGAGCGATGAACTTTACTAAATATACACAACAATTGGCTGAACAAAATTTAATGTGAATTTAAATCTATTTAGGGTGAAGTGGGGTAATTGCGTACTTGGGGCAAATGTGTACTCATTTGAAAGAAGGAGGAAAAACTGAAGCTAGCTACTATCTAGTGGCGCCATTTGGAAGCCTGTAGTTCAGTGATCACTTCTCAGATGGCTACACCTATGTCCAGATAATAAGGCTTTGTCAGTCTGCCTCCATTTCGTCAGGTGTTTCTTTCGTTATGAATCACATTTCGTGGACTTTTGTTTACAGTGCTGCAGGATCACCATTTTCAGCTAGATTTGATTAGTTCTTGGATAAATCACTTGAAGGTAAGTTGTTTTCTTCATTAATGGCTGCAGATTAGTTAAATTAATGTTTACCTGAACATAATGTTGGGGTATACAGTTACCCCGGTTTGTTTTCAGTCACGGGGTAAATGTGTATTTTCTCCTGGGGCAAATGTGTACTACAGTACACATTTATCCCAAGCAAAATTTACATAGAATACACATTCACCCACTCCTTATTAGACTTTTACAATATTATTAGGGCTTATATTTTTGTTCCCAAATGTTTGATTGACCTCCTCACAATAAATTAATTGAAAAAAACGGAGAAAACATTTTCGTTTAACCTCACTCTGAAGATATTAGCGAAATCGATGGGAATGCTATTGTCACCAAGCTTCCAGAGCCATCTGTGGGAAGAAGAGGTGTTTTGATATTCTCAGTTAAATTTTCCACCTACAACATGGGTTAGCAGAGTTACTGGAGGTCTCACTCAAATTTTCTATTCTCATTTTGGCCAGGACTTGCCACTATAATTCCCTTTTTTTCCTTCCAAGACACAAATTTTGACATGTTCTTTTCAATTTTGCTATTAAAGACGTTTTTTACTCTTTATTCCTATGCTTTGTACTTTGTTTTCACCTTTGTAAACTGTGCCAATTAAGAGAGGACAGAAGGTGAACAACAAAATAAGTGCATAGCTTCCACTGGAATATTCGGAAATAAAAAAAATCATATACAGAATTTTTTGTCCTTAACTGCGCTTTTGTACTTATTTAGCCCAACAGTAAAACAACTGAATTGTATAGGATTTTCACGCGGCGTACACATTTGCCCCAACTTGTGGGGCAAATGTGTACTTCAGAGGTGGTTTTAAAAACATAGCAATACAACTATGAAAAAAATAGGTTTTTTAAAATTCTTTGGGTGATTTGTAATCTAGAGAAACGCCGCTAAAAGATGATATACAAAAAATAAAATTCTGAATAACCCCCTCCCCACCAGAGACTGAAGAAGTTGAATTTCGTCAAAACACGTACACAATTACCCCACTTCACCCTATCTTCAAACAGAAAAGGAAAACCTTCATTATAATTTTTTTTTCTTATTATGTGATAGTTTTAAGATTAATTTCAACGAACCTTTAATTAAAACTGAGATTGCTTAGCAGAAAAAGCATTACAGCAATAATTACCTTTTAGTTAACACAGGAAACAACAGCTAAGGCATTAAAATTCATTTTCCCATAACTATCGCACAACTCACAAGCAATAACTTTTCATTTCCCAAATTCAAAATATATGTTGCTACAAAATACCATTTACAATGAAATCCCTGTCCGAAATCCGTCCCCAAAAATGCAAGCCTTTACAACTACTTGACATTACATGTTAAGCCATTTTTAAAAAGCTGTCCCGTCTTGCATAACTCATTCCATTTAACACTGTCGGCGAGTTAAAAAGGATCAAAAAGCAACGGACTCCTTTTTTTTTTCTCGACCGTGTGGATGAACATACATCTTGGCGGATGGAGGGCAACTGCTGCAGTGTCGTGGCAACAATGCCCAGGGCCCAGAGGCGCCTTCATGCGCTGTTGAGGAGACGTGAATATGGAGAGCACATGAATAAGAAGAGGTGATGGAAGTAGGAGAGTTGAAACAGGCGGCGGACGCCATGTGTAAAAAAGGAGAGCGCTGGTCTTCTTTTGTCAGCGAGAGGACATTTGTAAAACGGGCGTTTGGGGCGAGTACATATATTTTATACCCTCCTGAATCAGTAATAGCCACTTCAGCGCCGATGAATAGAAAGTTGGAAATGAAATGAAAGAAAAAAGAAAGGGGTTTTGGAAAGTTTTTTAACGTATTGTTATTGTTTGTAGATATGTAGGAAAGAAGAGTTTAGTTTTACATATGTCGGTGACGTGGAGAAATAGAATTGGTGACGGAATAAAAACTTTATGTTAGAAAGCGTGTTTTTGCTTCATATGTATGCGACGTAAACCAAAATCTCACACTTAAAACTCTTTTTTTTCTTTTCGTCAAGCTGTTTAATGGCAGTTGTTTTGCGTACTATTGTGCAGTTTTAGTAATACGACTTTTGAAAGTTCGTATTTAAGAGCGTTTATCGACGATATTTTTTATATAAGTGTCAGGGAGCTGACATTACTACTACACTGCTTTATTATAATAAACAATTAGAAGCAAAAAAGTTTTAAGAGTCAAAAAAAAATCTAAAGATAACAAGTACAAATGGTAGGCGACACTATCATCTGTTTTGTGACAGATGAGATAAAAGGTAACAATAGATACAGATCATATAGATGATGATATGTATGACCATTCGAAAAAATCAAGACATCGGCAAAGTCTTAATTTAGATAGATTCTTCACGCTCTTTTTCATCCTCACTATCTCTTTCTTAGAAAAAAATGCTCTAAATATTTTTTCGTAACTTAAATAATTTACATCACAAGTGCAAAAAAAGCAGTAGTAGATCTTATGCAGATCCAACTGGTGTTTGCTACTACAGTGGACGTCGGTGAATTTAATCGGTGGTTAGTTAAATCAGCCCGTCAAAAACAACAGAATCCAAATTTATTCAATTATTTTCTTTATTAAATCAGCAGTTTGACTAAATCAAAACTGTTTGAAACTGACGTGACCCATATAAATAGCTGACACAGCAGTTTTTAAAGCTTTTTTTTAAATTCAAGTAACAAGTTGAGGAAATAAACACAATATATATATATATTTTTTAACATGCACTATTTTGATTTAACGAACCTATCAGGTTTTTCCTTTAAACAAAAGCTCTCAACGAGGAGAAAAGAATGATACATACTATCACTTTCTTAAATTCGTTTGAAATAAGGGTCTAAATTATCAATAGCGTGACTGAGATTTCCCCCGCATTATGCCAACAATGGATCTTTTCCATCAAAAACGCATTAGATCTTTACTGTCCTCTTCCTTTGCCGGGTAGTCAATCATTTGGGAGACTGATGTCCCATTTCATCCTACCCCTCTCCGTCTCTCAGAAAGCTTATTTACGTGCCGCCGTGTGAAAATTGATTTTGGAAGCAATCAGTCTATTGAGAAAGATATTTCAGCCTTAATCGGCCGATTGTACTCCGTCGGACGTCAATTTGTGGTCCCGCTACGTCACTTCCTGCAAGCCACTTCCGTAGCAGACCCTACTTTTTTATTTCTCTTCAGAGGTGGTATCCGGCGAAATTTCATTGTCAGACACGTGACCTAAATGAAGTCTTCATGCAATGACAAAAGAAGAAAAAGATGGACTTCTATAAGTGGCGCAGTCTAATTTTTACTAAAAATATTTTGATTAAATTTTTAGAAGAGAAAGAAGGAAGGAATTTTAAAGATAAATAAATGTTTTTTTTTTTTTTTTTAATCTAAATGTTTTTTAAATGAAAACATCTTTTGTTAAAATTCTTCTACACGATTTAATTTGTTTACAATCATAAACTGTATATCTCTACAAAAAATAAAGCTGAAAGTTTGTATGCATGTCAGTCTTTTACACGTGTAAGCAAAGACCATTCAGTCAATTTTCATAAAAAATGACACAAAATTAGTTTGCAGAAGGGCAAAGAGAGCATCGAAGAGTCTTTTCGAAAAATCGGTTTTGTTCCTTTCTATTCTAATTCAAAGCTCATTTTTCACATAACTTTGATAATATGGTGGGGGAATATTTCACGTTAATTTTCAAATTTTATGCTATTCGAAAAATTATAATTTTCTGCTTAAAAGGATGTTTGTTTGAAGCATCTACGAGCGTTAGAAATGCTGTAATAATTGTTCTTAAAATACCGAAATTCAAGGCTTACCTTGAACAAGCCAAACAGTAATTAAGTTTAAGAATAACATCAAAAGCATAGACATTGGAAACGCTCTATTTCCCGCTCGCTAAACGAGCGAGCGAGCTTAGTATAGCGAACGGTGCTCGAGCATTTCCAATGTCTATGATCAAAAGTTACTGCGGAATTAAACTTATTTATGCAACGGAAGTTAACGTTTGCTCTGTTAACACTATTGCGTCTTTGAGCTCCTTTGTTTATTTATTTTTTTTTTTTTTTGAACATTTCTTTTTTTTTTTTTTTTAACTGCATTTTACAGCGTTTCAAGTCCTTTTGAAATTTCATTGAATCCACATATTCTCACTATTAAATAAAAGTCGTTCACTTTCATTTTATTCATTTTGATGAATGATATTGCTTAATTTATTTAGCTGATTTTACTTTCTATCCTTTTGAGCCCCTCACCAACTGTACTTTTCACATCATCATTCAGATTAGTACTGGTTAGCAAAAAATACTTACTGAGAGAGAGAGAGAGATTCGTTTTTTATTTATTATTATTTATTTATTTATTAAATGTAAATATATTTTGGAATGACCTATGAGAAATTTTCAAATATATGTGAAGCAGAATAATTTTAAAACACAGAAATGAATATGCTGAAATCCCTTTCCCTTTATGCCGTAAATACGCTTTCTTTACGGAAAGAGTACCAGTGCAGCAAAACATGACTTACAGAGCGGGACGCCTTGCAACTCTCATAAAACTTGAGTTAAGGTTTGTGAATTACCTATATATATATATATATAATCGGTTAGGTTGCATTAGTTGTAATTTAGTTTTATTTCACGAGTAGGACATTATTTTTTTTCTAGTTATTGTATAAAGAAGAAAAATCTTGTTTTATAATCACGCTGACTTTGAAATTTACGAATCCTACTTCTCAGTCAACTGCAGTTTTGAATTGGAAGTTTAAAACTTTTCAATGATACCGAAGATGTATTTCGTATTAAAATATTTCTTCAGAACCTATTTACAGTCGAGCCCGCTTAATGGATTCGCTATTCTGGCATGAAATAATATTCTGAACAGAGAAATATTTCGTTATGCGGGATGAAAATAATGCAATACTGCGGTTTGGTACATTGAAATTGTATTATATTAAGACATATAATTTTTTAACCAATATTTTAATAAGCGAGCTTGACTGTATTTTCCTATGCTTACATGTTTGATTTGCAATATTTTTTGCCCAATTTGTAATAGCTAAATAGCCTTATTGTAGAAAATAAAAATGCTTAACTAGCCAGTAAATTTAAGTACAAAACTAACAAATAGATTTGTTTCAAATAAAGTGAAATATATGCAAAAAAAAAATAATATGATTATTTAAAAAACATTTTTAATAGTTCAAAATTTTATCACTAGCTAATATGAGAAAAATTCAATCTTTATTACATTTATCAAAAAATAAGAAAAATAATAAAATAAATAATTAACTAATTAATATAAACTTAGTGTCAATAACCAAACGTTTCCTTTACTCTCAATAACCAGATACCAGGGTAGCCATTTCGAATTTGAATGCTTGGATAAAAAAAACAGCTTTTTTTCAGCCCCCCCCCCCCTCGTCCTTTTTAAAGGATATTCCTCTTACATATAGGGAAATGTGTTTATCCTGTTTTTACCGAAAACCGAAATTTCTTGTTATTTTCTTTTTTTTTTTCGTACGTTTCTTGTTGCATAGTCTATAAGATTTTAATGCAGCAACTACACTTCAGAATAATTAGTTTAGATTTTATGTTATTGGAGATTTAGATGAGAATTAGTGAAATTAAATTACTGTAAGCAAACTTTATATATATATATATATATATATATATATATATATATATATATATATACACTGAAGTGACAAAAGTCATGGGATAGCAATATGCAAATTTTCAGATGGCAGTAGCATCGCATAGAACAGGTATAAATGCGCAGTGCTTTTACAGAGCTTTCATTTCTGTTCAAGTTATTCATGTGAAGAGGTTTTAACGTGATGATGACCGCACGACGTGAATTAACAGACTTTGAACGCGGAATGTTAGTTGGAGCTAGACGCATGGGTCATGCCATTTCGGAAATCGTTAGAGAATTCAACATTCCCAGATCCACTGTGTCAAGAGTGTGCCGAGAGTATGAAATTTCAGGCATAACATCCCACCATGGACAGCGCAGTGGTCGACCGCCTGCACTTAAAGATCGAGACCGGCGACGTCTGCAAAGAGTCGTAAATTCTAACAGACAAGCAACACTGCGTCAAATCACCGTAGAAATCAATGTGGGACGTACAATGGACGTGTCTGCTAGAACTGTGCGGAGAAATTTGGATTTCTTGGGCTATTCCAGGAGAAGACCGACTCGAGTGCCTTTACTGACAGAACGACATCGCTTGCAGCGACTCTCGTGGGCACGTGAGCATATCGGTTGGTCCCTAGATGAATGGAAAACCGTGGCCTGGTCCGATGAGTCACGATTTCAGCTGGTAAGAGCCGATGGTAGGGTTCGAGTGTGGCGCAGACCCCACGAAGCCATGGACCCAAACTGTCAGCAAGGTACTGTTCAAGCTGGTGGTGACTCCGTAATGGTGTGGGCTGTTTTTTCATGGCATGGACTTGGTCCTCTAGTGCGACTGGACCGAACATTGACTGGAAATGCTTATGTGCAGCTACTTGGAGATCATTTGCAGCCATTCATGGACTTCATGTACCCAAACAACGATGGGATTTTTATGGATGACAATGCGCCATGTCACCGGGCCACAACTGTTCGCAATTGGTTTGAAGAAAATTCTGGACAATTCCAACGAATGATTTGGCCACCTAGATGGCCCGACATGAATCCCATTGAGCATTTATGGGACACCATCGAGAGGTCTGTTCGTGCCCAAAATCCTGCCCCATCAACGCTTTCACAATTATGGACGTCTATCGAGACAGCATGGCTCAATATTCCTGCAGAAGACTTCCAACGACTTGTTGAGTCCATGCCACGTCGAGTTGTTGCACTTCGCCGGGCAAAAGGAGGGCCGACCCGATATTAAGAGGTATCCCATGACTTTTGTCACTTCAGTGTATATATATATATATATATATATATATATATGGCGAAGTGGGAAGCGAACGCATGAGTTTCACTTAATTTGCACGCCACTTTAACCAACTCAGCTAATGGGCATCTATCCTTGGTTGCCACACATTAACGAAATGCATGTTAAAACAACAAGCTATATGGAAGTTGATGAGTTTTTTTTTTTTTTTTTTTTGTCTAAACAAGAGCTCTGGTTTTAACAACAACAGAGCTACAATGCAGTAATATTACACATTAATGGAAAGTTGGATTAGAATTCTGACAAAGAAAAAACCCAAAACCATATTTTTCCAACCGGATTCGAACTCATTCCTATCCATAAAAGCACGACGCTCTATCCTACCAAGCCAGTCTTAGTTTTTGGGTCCTATTCATTAAAGTAATGTATGATAAAAATCGAAAAACAAGAACTGTTTTTGAAAAGAAAAAAGTACAATTTTCGACCGCGGGTCTATTTTTGTCAGTAGAAAGCCATGATAAGATTTAAAATGAGAGGCATATGTAGGAATTTGAAAAAGAAAGAAGAGGAAGATCTTTCATAGCGACAGGAAAATAGGCAAGAGAAAAATTATATAAAGAGTATAAGTTTGAGTCTCCGCAATTTCTCCACCACCAATTATATATAGATATATATATACACACACATAGAGAGAGAGAGAAATGTACTTGTTAGAGGAAAGAAAAAACATATCCCGTTAAAGATCAGGGACTACCCCCCTAACGTATCTGAGGATGCATTCTGCCGTTCACCTCTGGTGGTTGACATCATCGTTAACTCAACGCCGGATATGCAATCCGTGAAAGCTCGTTCGGCTGCTGATAGCGCTGCTATTGTCAACAGGGTCCTCCCCCTCCCGACTGTCCCCGTACTAAGGGTGTACGTCATCCATCCCCCACGGTTTGGTGTACTAATTAAGTTGCGATGCTACGAACAGTCGCTTTTGGTGAAGCCTAAGTGAAAAACGCTTGCTTCTGATGACTCACGCATGTGTAACGCTTGGATACTTCATGTAAAGTAATTTTGGACTAAATTGGTCACTCTGAAATTCCATTTAACATTGCAATTGATGTGCGTTGCTTTTTGTTGTTATGATGTCTATGCCCCATCATACATTTCCGTTTTTTGCTTACTTAAAATACCAGTTAAAGAATTTAAGGCAAATAATTGTGGTGCCCTTCGAATTTTGTCGATTGGTTCCTGTAAACAGTTTGGTGGGACGAAAAAATCAGTTCTTTTTTATTTCGGGATCGGGTTACCTCTCAAAAGTTGTAGTGTTGACAGCTTTAGTTCGCGCAAATTTATAAAGCATACGTTAAAAGCTGAAATGTTCAAAAAATGAAAAAAAATAAATATTTAATGTATTTTCTTACAATGCTACAGTCTTAAATTGACAATATATATTATAGTTTTAACTAAAAAATATTTTATTACTTTTGTATAAGATCTTTAGTTTGAGCATACTCTAACAAGGCATCTATGAAAAAATGCCAAAAAAAAAAAAAAACACAGTCATTATTCATACACAAAAGCACATTACACTATTTTTGATACACTCCTAAATATTATCAAAAATTATATTTTTGCTTCAAAAAGAGAAGAAAGTTCAAGTGTCACATTCAGAGTACTGATAAGTTATTATTTTATTTTTTTCTTCTCTTCTTTTTACTACTGCGCTCAGTTTGTGCGCATTTGTGCAGCATGTGCGAAACAGAATCCTATTCTTCACCCGACCCATCGGTCTTATTAAGGGCACTGGAGCTGTAATAAATCTAATCATGGGCATATTGTGAAGTAATTTACTTTTCTCGGGCTGTCAAATTACAGAAAAAAAAACTGGTACACTATGACTTTCTTCTTTATGAATTTGTTAACTACATAAATTAGGCTTTCTGGAACAATTAACAAATTTTTCTGTACTTGTAAACTAGAGTGAAACACTAAGAAACTAAGCTTACTGTAAAATAAGATCAGTCGACTTTGACAAGCGTCTTTTAGAGCTTTTAATACACTTTTGCATGTTGATAACAAACTGCTTGTTGATATCGTTTGGTCAGAAGTTAGGCTTGTTGATGACGACAAAATCACGATCTAGTGACTGCTTACAAATAGAAACGAAGGGGAGTCTTTTCGCTCCATCTGGACTTATTTGGCACTCAAACTGAAGGATAAGTACTAGGACTATTTTCTGGAATAAAAAGGGGAATGCATATCTATATGTTGTTTATAATATATTTCAGATTTGTCAATCAAGATTTTATCGTGTAAAAAGTTTTGATTTTCGAAAAACGTTTCATAATACCTACAGAGTCAGATGATACTCGTGTTATACCGAGATATAGAACAGAGGAATTATATTTTATATACATTTTCGTACATACAGTGATTTCTCCCTTATACACAGCTTCATTTATGCGCCTTTTTAGCCTACTTTCCCGTTAAAAATAAAAGAAAGACGAAAAAAGTATTAAAAGTAGCTTAATGCATACAAAAAATATCGCCAAGTCTAAAAAATAACGCCAAGTTAAGAAAATATCGCCAAGTCCAAAAAATATCTCCAAGTTAAAAAAATAAAAAGGTAAAATGAATATCGAAAAATTAAAAATTTGAAAGTAGGGTATTGAGATGGGGAATTTGTGTGTCGGTCGGTCGGTCGGTCTGTCTGTCCCCCCCTAATAACTTTTGAATGAACATTCCGATTTGGACAAACTTTTTTTTGTTGGAAAGATCTCGGCGAGTACAGCTCATTCCCATACTTGATTTTTCGATTTGAACAATTTTTGGTTCAACTTTGAACCGTTCAAATAACCGGTCCCGCGATGCTAACTTTTGAGTAAACAGTCCGATTTGAACAAACTTTTTTTTGTTCGAAAGATCTTATCAAGGATACTTCATTCCCGTATTTACATTTCCGATTTGAACAATTTTTGGTTCAACATTGAACCGCTCAAGCAAGCTGTCACCCCTAATAACTTTTGAGTGAACAGTCCGATTTAACTAAACTTTTTTTTTTTTTTTCGAAGGATCTCAGCAGGGATACTTCATTACAGTATTTAAATTTTCAATTTGAACATTTTTTCGTTCAACATTGAACCGTTCAAGCAACCTTTCCCCACCTAATAACTTCTGAGTGAACCATCCGAATGGAATAAATTTTTTTTTGTTTGAAAGATCTCGGAGAGGCCCTTTCCCATATTTCGCTTTTTGATTTGAACCATTTTTCGTTCAATATTGAACCGTTCAGAAAAAATTTTAACATTAGCGCCTACGGGGAATTTAAGTTGAATGTTGATCCTGAACTTAAAGTCGGATTTCCTTCAAACTAACTTTGCAAGAAAATGGTTTTGATAAATAATGTTTGTAAAGTACTTTTCTGAATAATCTTCTGTGAGGACTCTGATTTCGACTCCGACTCCGCAAACATGGCGGAAATGCAGGCTCAGAAAAAAATGACTGACTGTGCAGACGATTTTTTGTTTATTTATTCATTTGTTTTATTTTATATATTTATTATTATTTTTTTTTTGGTAGACGATTTTTTTTTGTAACAAAAATGTGTCATTCACGAGAGCATTTTATTCTTTATTTATATTTAAAAACTGGCAACAGATTAAAAGTGAAATTCGAGACATTTTATCAACGGACGAGTTTTTTTTTTTCTTTTTATTTTCTTTCTTTGATAAAATGTGTTTTGATGCACTTTTTATTATTTATTTTTTTTTTTGAAAACAATTGAAGAATTTTTCTACGGAAGAACTGTAACAGTTACATTCTTTAAAAGGTGCGACAAAACTTTATTTATTCATTTATTTACTTTTTACGTGGGTATTTCATCTGATGAGAGGGGTATATTTTGCTTTTCGAAATCAGCTTTAAGTGCTAAAAAGGTATGTTTGACATAATTTTTAGTCTCAGATAATCAAGAGAATAATGATCAAATGCTAGAATGCCGATGTCGATGTACGAGAAAGTAGGCTCGCGTAGTTCTTGACAGAACTTCTTGTTCACTTATACGACGATTTTCAATGGTCTCAGCACATTCCATAGTAAAATAATGATAGTATCATTCGTAGACGCACTAAAGATAAATATTTCACTTATGCGCCGAATTTTCCGTAAAATGAAAAAATATATATATTTATTTTCTTTCAAATGTAATTTTTTTTTCACTTTTATCTTTAATCTTTCGCCTTTATTGCTGACGGAAGGCATTTTTCCCTATGAACTAGAGTTCGAAGAGGAACAATTACCTACTATGGATCTTTTACAGGGAACAATTTGTAATTAGGTATGCTACAATTTTTGTTTTCTCTTTATCGTTATAGTTACGTGACAGTAATTGCCAAACCGTAGTAATATGTCCCTTATCTATAGAAACTTTCTTATTCATTCTCTCATTAGAACCTACGTTGCGTTTTAGTCCTTTAAATATGCTTGTTCACTTATACGTCTCTCTCAGTTATGCGCCTTTTTCTGTTGGTCCCTTGTACCGGCGCATAAGTGAGAGTTCACTGTATATGTGCTTTTTGTGCATTAGAGTGTTGCTTTTTGAAAAAAAGGTTTTGTAGCACTAAAATTTAACTTCCGTTGAAAGACAAAAAAAAAAAAAAAACACGCAAAATTTCAGAATCTGAGCAACTGAAGCATGGCATATCCACATTTACACTCCCAAAACTCGCATCAGATATTTTTTCCTTACCCTTTACTTTTTCATCGTATGCATGAAAATGCATAAATAAAAAACGCGTCCATTTAGAAAATATCTCAAAACAACAATAAAAAATATATCTAAAGCAGCTTTAGAAAGAAAAAAATCTCCACCATCTTGCATTCAAGACACCTTTCAAGCGACTTCTGATCTGATCCATTGAAACTCAACTGCCGTGAATTTTTTGGACTTAACGCAAAAACGCATTAAACCCTCTGACAGCGCGACCAACTTTTTGGAGTCTAGAGCACTGCGTGAAAACTAAGCTCAAATGGAACATACGAACATACACATAACACACGAGGAAGGCATGAAGGGGGGTGTCTTCCATATGAAGAGTTCTGGATAGAGCAAATGGCGAAGTTTGGGCACGTTCGAGAGTGGAGTGGGGGGTCGGGGACGCTTTAGCAGTTCGGATTCGTGCTTAATGTCTTGTATGTTCGACTCCCGCTTTGATCAGCATGCAAAGTGTCACCTTCGAACGGCAGCAACAACTTCTATAATGTTCTTTTCTGTTGTTTGGACTTTTTGTTCTTGGTATTTTCAGATTTGTTCTTCTTAGGGCGAAAAGCGGAAAACGCTTGTTGTTTTTGTTTCTGGGGTTAGTGTCAATATTGCTGGAGTTTAAATGATTAGAGATGGGTTAATGTTCCAGTTCAAATGAAAATTCTTTAATAATGGTTTGAAGAAAGTCAAAGGTAATATTAATAAAAGTAAAATGTTAAACAATAACAATATTTTAAACATTATAGCAAATGATTTATTGAATTGAATTAAATTATACAAATATCGCCGATGTGTACGCAATGAATTCTTTTTAAGAGATTACATGTTTCTTCTAATAATTAACGATTTTGCTCTTAATGAAACAATGCAGTTATCGAAATACACGTATTTTTATTATATGATTCAAAAATGGCATTTTTAATATTATTTAATATTTACAGTCTCTTTTTATTTACGAAGCTTCATTGAAAACTTTGTCGCAAAATGAATTCACTGACAGCTTAATTTATGTCAGTGTTACGTCCCTAGCAGCATCATCTCATCGGCCGATGATCGGCCATTCATCGAAACCCGATGAAAATCTCATCGGCTGATGATCCAATATGTCTCATCGGCCGAGCAGAATCCGAGCAGCAAAATCCGATGAGAATACGATGAGATTTGGAGCATTTTACGAGCAGAACAGTCCCGTGCCGGGGAATTTCATCGGGAAACTTGATCGGAAGGATATCGTTTTCCGATGGAATATAACTCATCTTATTTTCATTGGGAAAGTTGATCGGAAGGATATCGATTTCCGATGAAAAGTAGCTCATTGAAAACCGTGCTCGGATACTGATCGGAACGATATCATCGTGCGTTACAGGATCAGTTTACGAGGAGTTTGTTGATCGGCCGAGCAAAATCCGATGAGTTGATGCTACTTGGGGTACATTTAAAAAGGGCTTTTTCCCCAGTAGTATTGCCCAAGTAAGGTTGTAATATTTCATTTGAAATTTCCATAATCTACAAAAATATTCACTTTAAATTTTATATTATTCTCATTGAGAGCATGTTTCAAATAATAAATTTTATACAGGTTTACTGCACCTTCATTTGTTGAGCAATAACATTGTAAAAATGATCTGCTTATAAAAAGAACATTTTTTTTTTTTTCGAATTTTCTTAATTTGCACATTTCTTTTGAATGAACTATCTAGTTTTGAAACTTACGCGATGCTTATTTACGTAAGTAAAAGAACGGAGGGTTTCTTTTCTTTAGATAATTGGAAGGAATAATTTTACCACTGAAAGTTCAGATGCTAGTTGGAAAATATAGTTAACGATTTAAATATTATATAATCAGAAATTATGAAATTTCGTTTTGATGAACTAAAACAAGGCATGGAAAAAAGGAGGAAACGTAAAGAAGCTTATCTGGTTTTCTCTTTAGAATGTAAAGTTATTGAAAAAATAATTATATTTAAAATAAGCATACATATATAAATGACTCACATTTGGGGAGTAAATTACTTTTATGTCTGACACATAGTATGCCTGTTACTGGAGAATAAAGAAAGTTAGGATTGCATACTGGTTTTACTTTTAATTTAAAAATGATCTGATCATTTTGCCCGTTAATAATCTTTTTGAGCAGCTTGGTGTCTTGTTATTGTGAAGCACAAGACTGATTTAAAGGATCCGTGAACTGTATTTTTGTATGTTTCCTTTTCGTTTTACTTTTTTTTTATTTTTACGCATTTTAATTATTTTATTCTGTTTGTAAATTTTAAATCTAATTTTAATTTCAATTGTTTCTAATTATCGTAACTTCTTTTTCTTTTGTATGGCAGCTAAAATATTTTCATCCGTTTTTACATAAGCCTGCTGCGCATGAAAGCTCGAACAATGATGGATAAAAAATCCTATAACAGAACTCATTGAAACTTTAAACGGAATTATTGTTCTTAAGAAAGCAATTAATAGTACATTAAACTTATACGTCGAAAAATTTCTCTTTAAGAAAGCATTGTAATGAAATTAGATCTTGCTGTTTTACTTTACATTGCACTCAAGGTCCCACATACTCACCACTACCCAGTTTAACTGGTGGTAAAGGAAGTGAGGTCTTTTTTTCTAGACCAGGACCAGAGCAACCTCCCAGGTAGCACAAATAACCTTTAAACGTTTTATACATGTAAACGTTTTTAAACGGTTGTTACAACGTTAATAACCATTTTACAACCTTCAAAAAACAAAGTGCGCTACTTCACCTCCTGATAGTTTGGATTGCAAATGTGATGAACTCTGTGATAGCGAAATATTTTACTGGCCACAATCACTATTAGCGAACACGGAGAATCTTCGACACAGCTGGTATCGGACCCGGGACCATCCAGTCACAAGTCCAACTACACTCCAGTCAAGATACCAGGGACCTATTTCGCATTATGGAAAGGACGCTTTTTTCTTCAACAAAATCATTTTTCAGAGCGGGGTTTTCAGTGTAAAAAAGAAAAATAAAACTACACTAATTCTTCTAGTATTTTTTAGGTAACATTGACAAAACACCAAAAAAAAGAAAAAGAAAAATTGTAACTGAAGCATAACAATGTCCAAGAGGTAGAAAAGTTATAAGTTTTTTTCTAAATCAATTGAAAAGTTTATTTCTGTGTTTTTGAACTATTTTTTATTTTACTAGCCTCTATTTCAGCAGTTAATTTACTTCAATTTGATATCTTAAATGATTGCTACAAGTGGAGCTAACTGCAGGAAACGGATCCTGCTCAATAAGTTTATAAATAAAAATCATCTATTGTCTTAACTAATTATTTATTTTAATGAATTAATTAATTTTAGCAGGTTCCCTTTTGGAAAAATACTATGAAAGGGATTAATCGTATTATACTGAATGAGTTGTCACTCTCATCTCAATAATACTCTGTGCAGGAATACTCTGTGCAGATGTTGTTCACATATTTTAGGATCAACTGAGGATTTAATTATAAAAAAAAAAACTTCAGTACATTATAGTATATAGTGTAACATAAAAAATATATACAGTACAATAATGTTGCGGAGTATACTCAGAAGGCCTATACATCTATTATTAAATTCTTACAGCTAACAAAAAATTCACAGTTCTTAGTTTGACTACCTTATTTTTAAAATAATGAATAAGTTATCCTTTTATAGAGAGATTATCATTATTCCTATTGTCAAACGTTATTTAAACAGTGTATTGTAAATACTAAATTGTACGTAATAGTACTTACGTAATAATAATTCACACTACATGCTCTGCCAGCGTACTGAATCTTGTATATTGTACACTGTAAAAAATTAATGCTGTTTTTACTGTATAATATAGCTAACTTTATTGCAATAAGCTGTAAAAATTGCTCATTTTAGAATAAATTTTTACTTTTGCAATAATAAATTGTAAAATTGCTAGCTTAACAGTTTAATACCGTGAATTTAACCGTTTCAAATTGGAACCTATGCTGCCAGTACTATACTGTTGTTTTTACAGTTTAATGAAGCTAAATTTTACGGCCATAAACTGAAAAATTACAATCTTTACAGTAAGAAACTGCTAAATTGCTAGTTTTACAGTTTATTACTGCACATTTTGCAGTTTTAAATTGGAACCTTGGCTGCCAGTATTTCACTATAAAAACAACGGCTCATTTTATGCAGTGTATGTATTGCTCAGTGAGTTAAAAAGTAACAATGATGTGTTGCTCAACTAATTATTCCTTCAAATAAATAAGTTAATTTTTGTCGACTCCCTTTTGGCAGCATACGATAAAAGAAAAGGTGAACCTGCACGAAAAAAAAAAAAAAAAAACAATCGATGGTCGTCAGCTATAACGTCTATGCCATAACAAAATCGGCTTTACCATTTGTGAATATGGGGAAATTTCTTTGTCGAAAGAGGAAACGTCAACTACTTGTCGCTCGAGCGGAAAATCTTTGCCTGCAAGTGTCGCACTACGACAATTTATGTCATCAAACCTTCCGTACCCCCCACTTTATGCAACACTTTTTACAAACTTGCATACATTTCTATGTGTTACGTGCATGTACAAAGGCTGCTAGCTACTCTCCCAACCGTTTGAGCCGTTCAATTTGAGCAATTCACGTTCGCAACGCAACGAGGAAAAGAATTCGGCGTTTATGTTCTTCAAAACGCATGGATGCTCAAAATTTGCTGCTTCAGCATTTGAAAGTTTTACTACCGACACAGCTTTTTGTAATATTTCTCTTTTTTTTACTTGCTTTGTTTCGCTCAACAAGCTAGAAATTGCGAAATTTATTTTTATGAAATAAAAAGTACTTGTTTCGGTATTTCTTTTCCTCGAAACATAGACTGAATTATAAATCAGGTTTATGTTAATAATGTTATAAAGTTCAAAAACAGATCTATCCCTTTATAAAAAAAGTCATATTTTTTAAAATGTACTGAACTGTACCTAATAAAAATTATTTTAAAAGGTTAAAAGGCAAGTTATAAAGAAACAGGAATCTTAATGGGATGTTAAGACTTTGAGGCATTTAGCTTACAATAATGGGACACCGTAATTATTGCAATACACCACTAACTCAGTTATTTCGATCCATGGACTGCAGTTTCGTACTTATTATGCGCTCATCAGCATGGAATACGAAATTAACCGAGTTGGAGGCAGAAATCATCTTATAGAGCAAACAGAGCCGAAAAAAAACTGGTAGCTAATGTTAAATTAGAACCGCGAGCGACCACACTTGGTATGGTACAACTCGTGAATGTTAAGGAAGAGCACGGGTATAAAGCCGTGAGTAACCGCCTCACTGATGTGAAAATATGTTTACATAAAATTATGTTAAACTGCTTTCTTTTCAGGACTATAGATGTGCATTTTTACAGCTAAGCAAATTCAAAAAAATTAACAAATGCATTGCAAATGGAGCTGAATAAAGAGTGAATCTACATTTTAGTTATCTATTTTTGTAGTTTTTTTTTTTTTTTTTTTTTTGTTTAATGCGAGTTAAATAATTTATTTGTGAAATGTATGTTTTTTTCAGATAAAAAAATTATTGCCGTTAACTTCAAGAAATATCATTTTTACAGAAACCCAAATGTAAAACAGCTGCAGTGTTCTACATTTTTTTGTCATCAGTATTTAAGGTGTACACGTTTAGTTGATTATTTGCTTCAAAATTAAGATTAATGTCTATGGGACACTTTTGACATTTCCACATAGATGTGATAATATCTGACTTCTGGATCTCGAAACTGGCAAAACGCGGGGACGCTTTGCGGTTAAATGCACAAAGACTCCGTCATTAAGAATAAAATTTTAGCTTTGCTCTCCACGGATGCGTATATGCTCGGATGACCACAGAAAACTTCATTAATATCCATTTGGATTCTGAAAGATAAAGCAAAAGAGAAATTTCCTAAAACGAGTAACATGAGAAGGTAATGTAACCCACAAACAACCATTCTTGGCCACTGCCAGGCAAAATTTGAAATGATGTTTCAATGGATTTTGCTGTTATTTTACACTTAAAAGTTTAGTTCAATCATCGGTATTTTTGAGCAAGGAAGTATATAAAAATCAAACAGTATGATTTTTTTCCCTATGAGTATTTTACAGTTGATGGCAATGTGCCTAAACAAATTCATAAACTTTTGAAACTACCATTATCTAAGCTACACTGTAAAAAATGAATGTTGTTTTTCCAGTATAATACAGCTAATTTTATAGTAATAAACTGTAAAATGTGCTTATTTTACAGTACTAAACTGTAAAATTGCTAATTTTACAGTTCATTATCGTGCAATTTACAGTTTTAAATTGGAACTTTGGCTGCCAGTACTATACTGTAAGAACAACAGTCCATTTTTCTCTGTGTATATACTCTTAGTAAGTCTAAAATGGTGTGCCATTTGAGGTCTAGACATTTTAAAACATAAGTTTTAAAAACCAACGTACAATTATGTTTCTAAAAACACTTCTCATGAAATGAAAGTATTTTTCTAACCATTTATTCTTGTTTAAAACCTACATTGCTTAAATTGAGCGATGAATAAACCTAAAACCATTTCGTATTAGAATATTTCTGATGTCGCAATTGCACCAAGCAGTTAATTGTTTAAAACGAGCAGCTGATATAAACGCTTAGTATGTCATTAGAACTAACCAGCTGCTACGTAAACCTAAAATAATTTCTAAAAAAAAAGCAGTTTTGCGTTATGTTTTCCGCGTTGGGCTCATGATACTGTGTGAAAAAAGTTTTCCAAAAGCTACGAGATATCGAACACTACAGTAAAGAAAATGATGTACCAAAACTAAAACTCAAGGATTAGTTTCCATAAATTGGACTATCGCATTAATATAAGAAAAAGTATGTGTATATATATATATATATATATATATATATATATATATATATATATATATATATATATATATATATATATATATATATATATATATATATATATATATATATATATATATATATAAACTACATATTGACCTATTTGTTTAAACTTATTTTTGGAATAGTTTAAACTTTCTTACTAACCAGAAAAACTAAAATGAAAACGATTCTTTCGCTGAATGATTTTAAAAAATTCAACGATATCAGCACCTGGAGAAAATACATATTAGTGGTTAAAAATGGCTTCTCACGTAAAATCCAACAAACCGCATCTCTTCAATAAAATCTTTTCTTCCTAAATGATGTAGAGAGGAGAAACGATGACGATTGCTAATGATAATGCAATCGTAATCGAATCAGCCAGCGAGAGGAATTATCTCATGCAGACGGAAACGGAAAGATAGAGATACACATGTGTGCGTAATAATTAGCGAAATTTTGAGTGCGCTTTCCTTTAGAATGAGGAAGTTGATTTCAAAATTCTTAAGAGTAAGGAAGCCGGTGCATTAATGACCTTTATAATTCAAACCGATTCCTCAGAGGAAGATGGTGTAGCACAGCGACAAAGATTATAAAAGAAGCACTTGAAAATTTGTCTTCAAAGTGTTATAGGTGTTTAAATTATTTACACCTCTTATGAGGCAAGTAGGAATGCATTATCGTAAATGAAACTTAAGGTAGCATCCTCTTGTCTGTGTTAAGTAAGTCTAAGAGGAAAATTTAAAAACAACTTTTACAAGATCTTTGAACATGTTTAGAAATTTTTTTTAAAAAAGTTTTTGGTGTAATATGCGAAACTAGATTTTTAGAAACAATAACAAAACGTTTAAAAGATTTTATGTTTTTAATTTAAATGAACTTTACTGATATAATATTAAAAACTAAAATATTTTCATGCATTAAATACCTGCAAGAAGCTCACCAGAACATGACATGAATAGTGTAATAATGGAAACGTTTAAATATCTATCAATCGAAAGAGCGGGTTGAGACAATTTTCGGCGTATGAACTGTTTGACCCCCCTTCCTCCCCCTCCACTGTACTGGTATATAAGATCTTTAAGCCTGCCAAAATCTAAGAAAAGTCGCCAAATTTAATGCCTTAGTGAGAAAATGAAGGCATAGCGTTATTTCCCAATCTGCATATGATTAGACATCCATCTGTAAAGCATGAACAAGGTGTCATTCATTTCTCGCCAAAACTCGCTAGATTTGGCGACATAACTTACGATTTCCGAAGATTGTCCTTATATTTCGATAACGGGGACACGAAATATTTTTAGCTACCACTATACAAATAGTATTCTGAATTTCTTTATGATGTTTTACCTCTAAAGTTTTTATGGCTCTTTCTGTGACTACAAAGAATAACCAAGGGTAAAACTTAAATCTCTAATTAAAGCTGTTCAGTATTTAATTACAGTTCTTGATATAGTTAGCCAAATGTGAGTGACACAAATGAACTTCAATCCAATGTTTATCAATTCCTCTATAGTTTTGCTATGCAAATGTAATAACTTTTATTATACACACTATAGGTGCATTTTTTCCATTAAAAATCGTTTGATTTTCAACTAAGTAACACTTTATCGCAAAGACTACAATATGTTTAATTGAAATTTGTACCGTAAATTCCCGTTTCGCAGGTATAGAGTTTCTACTATTTTTAAAGCCCTTCATTTCTTATGTAGAGCGATAGTAAATTATAATTGGCCCGTAATTTTTAAGACTAATTTAATCAGTTAAAATTATGAATAGCTTTAAGGAATAATAAAATAATCACAAACACAGTTCAAGGATTTAAAACGGTGTTTCGTGTTTTCGAAATTTTTAATGAATTATGTTAATGTTTAATAAATGGAACTATACAGAATGAATATAAAAAAGCAAAAACTTGCTGAAAAACTGTTAAATTTCCAGAATTATTTATCGTTTTTTTCCTGAGCTCTGAAATACATTAGCGTAAAATAAAACCTCATTTTTCTTTAGAAGTTTATTACAAACGTATTAATGGAATTAACTGCATTTTAGTTTTAAAATAGGCCATTGATCATGCTTACGCTAAAACTTCATGCTACCTATCAAGAGGGTTCAAATAATTTCTTTTTACCGGAAGTAATTATTTTTTGCTGATCTGACTGCCGAAAACCTTTGAATGATACGCAATGTTTTGTAACCGCTTCGTCCCTTTAAAAACGCTATTTAGATGACTATGATCCTCTTTAGTGGCAGTGGGTCATTACCGTTTTCCCTTTATTCTATTTCTTACTTGAGTCAGTTTATCTTCAACTTTATTTTCTTTCTCTTCAAAGTCTTAAAATATTATAAGCTCCCTAAAAACCCTGAGCTCAGATTAGGTTTGATTTTTCTCCCTTTTGATATTCAGTTTGGAGTATTTTTTAAGTGGAGGAAAGATAAATGGGATCTCAAAAGACTTTGCAAAAAACTTCTGCTATTTGAGTCAAAAAAAAATGGAAAGGTCTAATGCTGCTTCTTAGCTCCCTAAAGATCTTTTTTGAAACGATTCCTATAAATTAGTACTCATTTACAAAATTTTCGGGGTACTTTATTTATTCATTACTTAATTTGGCTTCTTGCAGATCTATTTTAACCCATTAATGCCTAGCGTCCCTTTTTAGGGACGGTCCAAAAAAGGGTCTGAATTTCCCCAAACTGAACATTTCAACAAATAATAGTGTTAAGTAGTACCATGGTATTGTTTCAATTCGTTATTAATATATTTCAGCACATAACCATTGTAAAGTATGTTCTGTAGCAGTTTTAATATGATCTTTATCAAAAATTACATCGTTCACAATCTCAAGAAAAAAAGTTCAACAAGTAAAAAGTTATTCCCAGCTTCCCAGTTTATGTTAATTGCTGATTTTATATCTTCTTATAAAATGTCTTTTTAAATATTATATCGTAGGCAGAAAAAAAATTTAGCAAAAAAAGTATGTACCCTCTCTGGTCTATTGTAACTTTTAAGAGCAATTTTTCGTTCCTTAATTAAAAAATTATTTTTTACATAATTTATTTTTTTATTATTTTTCCTGTCCATTAAGCACTGTTTGTAACCAGTATACAAAATACCTTTGGAAAAAAAATGTTAGGCATTAATGGGTTAAAGAGGCGTTAAACGCTTTTTTTTTAACTTAACAACTCTAACAGCTTGTTTCAGTACAGATACAGACTACTCAGTAATTAATATTGTAAGTATGCCGAGAGGTTCCTGTGTGGTTCAGTTACTTGCAAAATCTGCATTTCACCAGGAAGAACTCACAATCCTTTGGCAAAAGAAGATTGACCACGTACGATATTTCAAAGCATGATACTTCTGCATATAAGTTCTATTTCATTATTTCTTAACTGGATAATCTCGAAATGCTCAAAAGGGGGTCGTGACAATAATATTGTAATTGCAGAATTTTAAACCACACTCGCATTAAAAAAAACAAGAAGTTCTGTCAAGAACTAAACGAGCCTAATTTCCCGTACATTGACATCGGCATCCTAGCATCTAATCAATATTCTCTTGAATATCTGAAACTGAAAATTATGTCAAACATACCTTTAAAGGACTTAAAGCTGATTTCTAAAAGCAAAATATAGCCCTCTCATCAGATGAAATGGACACGTAAAAAGTAAATAAACGAGTAAATAAAGTTTTGTCGCACCTTTTAAAGAATGTAACTGTTATAGTTCTTCCGTAGAAAAATTTCACAATCGTTTTCAAAAGAAAAAAAAATAATAAATAAAATAAAAGTACAAAGAACATCAAAACACATTTTATCAAAGAAAGAAAAAAAACCTCGTTCGTTAATAAAATGTCTCGAATTTTATTTTTAATCCGTTGCCAGTTGTTAAATATAAATAAAGAATAAAATTCTCTAGTGAATGAACAATTTTTGTAATCAAAAAAAAAAAATATCGTCTGCCAAAAAAAATAAATAAATAAAAATAATAATAATTAATTAAACAAAAAAAATGAATAAATAAACAAAAAATCGTCTGCCCAGTCAGTCATTTTTTTCTGAGCCTGCATTTCCACCATGTTTGCGAAGTCGGAATCAGAGTCCTCACAGAAGATTTTTCAGAAAAGTACTTACCATACATTTTTTATCAAAACCGTTTTCTTACAAAGTTAGTTTGAAGGAAATCCGCCTTTAAGTTCAGAATCAACATTCAATTTAAATTTCCCAGTAGGCGCTCATATTAAAATTTTTCTGAACGGTTCATCATTGAACGAAAAATGGTTCAAATTGAAAAGTGAAATATGGGAATGAGTCTCTCCGAGATCTTTCGAACGAAAAAAGTTTATTCAATTCAGACGGTTCACTTAAAAGTCGTTAGGTGGAGAAAGGTTGCTTTAACGGTTCAATGTTGAACGAAAAAAAATGTTCAAATTGAAAATTTAAATACGGTAATGAAGTATCCTTGCCGAGATCTTTCGAATAAAAAATTGTTTAAATCGGACTGTTCACTCAAAAGTTATTAGGGGTGACAGCTTGTTTGAATGGTTCAATGTTGAACGAAAAATTGTTCAAATCGAAAATGTAGATACGGGAATGAAGTATCCTTGAAAAGATCTTTCGAATAAAAAAAAGTTTGTTCAAATCGGACTGTTCATTAAAAAGTTAGTATCGCGGGACCGGTTGTTTGAACGGTTCAAAGTTGAACCAAAAATTATTCAAATCGAAAAATCAGATATGGGAATGAGCTGTACTTGCCGAGATCTTTCCAACAAAAAAAGTTTGTCCAAATCGGAATGTTCATTCAAAAGTTATTAGGGGGGGGGGACAGACAGACTGACCGACCGACGCACAAATTCCCCATCTCAATACCCTACTTTCAAATTTTTAATTTTTCGATAGTCATTTTAACTTTTTATTTTTTTAACTTGGCGATATTTTTTGGACTTGGCGATATTTTTTTTTACTTGGCGATATTTTTTGTACTTGGCGATATTTTTTAGATGCATTGAGCTACTTTTAATACTTTTTTTCGTCTTTCTTTTATTTTTAACGGGAAAGTAGGCTAAAAAACTTAAGATCATTTTTACGTACGTATATTAATGGCATTTTCAGTTATTTGAAGTTAAAAATGATAGAAACATGAGATAATACATTAGCGTTTTGTTTGCGTGTTGGAATCCTAGTCTACTTAATTAGCATTTACTATATATCAAGGTTATAATATATTTCACTTGTTCAAATTTATCTAATATTTTTAAATGTAAATAATTACATGCCTCACTGACATCGTAGATAAAATGAAATAAAGCTGTGACTATAAGATGCGGGCTTAAATAATTTTCATTGTGACAAATAGAATTGAAGACATTTTACAAATGTTCAACATTTTAACCTTAAGACAGCAGATAAGTGAGTACGAATTAGTTGGTTTTGCCAGTAATTTTTCATCTGTAAACTGAATCGATTTCAACATTTAACCTGAAACGTCATTTGTTATTTTTTGATGAACATTTTTAATAGATGTGATATATTCCTATCAAGAAACTGAATGTAAGATTGGAGAAGTAAATTTAGAAACCCTTATAAGATGCAAATCTAGAAACATTTCTGACTAGAGTAAGAAGTTATCGCACGACAGTTCTCCAAAAGTTATTTTTAAGGAAAATTCCTTATTTGACTGATTAGGGTAAACTTTTTCTGTGTTCCTATTTTTAAACATTAAATTTCCTTTCTTTTACCACAGTTCTAGTTGAAATTTCTAATTAAACCTCGAAGACTCATTGTTTTACGTAAGTACCCTTTTTTACGCCAACCGGTTGTCCAAATCGGAGACGTTTCGCTCTTTTTATGAAAAATATTTTTCTACTTCATTCAAATTATTTTTAGTGTGAACAGCAAGCGTTCTAGCAGTTTAATACCTATTCTAAAAGGTAAATCATTTGAAATTTCCTTCTCTTTAATAGTTTTGTTTTCAGGGAGGGCGACTGGGGTAGGTCAAAATATTTTAGAATTCCGTTTTGAACAGGTTCCACCGATTTTTTTTTATTTATTTCCCCTTTTCAAATGCAACAAATTGCAAAGAAAAAATCTTAAACGTCTAGAGAATACAAATCAGTATCTTAGATACCTCTTGAGCGATTTGACCTATGTCAATGTTAAAACTTTAAATTTAAGCTCTAGGCGCCCGAAGGATGATTAAATAGCAAAATGTAAGTAACTGCTTCAAAATGGTTATTTTCATTTTATGCTTGTTTTCTTAGTTAAAAAGCTAACTTAAAACAATTTTAGTGCAATTTTTTATCCGTCTTAAATCAAATACATCGAAATTATAATGCTCAAAAGCAAAAAATACAATTTTTTGTATAATTTAAAATTTTTAGAAGTTTTCTTTTTCTCTCCCCAATTCTAAAAATGGAAAAGTAAGCTAAATTGCTTGAATCTTGCTTGGAAAACTCATTCCAAACGTATCGATGAAAATACGAGGGTTTACTCCCCACGCTTCTCTCTGGAAAAAGAACCATGTCTAAAACGGGTCACAAGAGCATATTTGAGGTGAACCAATCGCGTGTCGCTATGACAACAAGCACTTGCTGCTTCAGCAGTACTTTTCGTTTTCGGCACCTCTATCTTTATTTCTCTTCTATAAGGGCTAGTTGTATATGCGTCTTTGGCGTTGTGTTGATATGAAAGTTTAAAAAGTAAAATAAAAATGAAAATTTCAGTTTCCTTAAGAACATTTTTGTTTGAAACAGAAGAAATTTGTTTTGTTTTCATTGAATAGAAAAACATATTAAGATTTCTTTTAGTTAAAGTATAAATGAACTCTTCGACTATTCTATCAGTAGAAAAATCATCATTTTTTAAAAATAAAATCTCTTTTATTTAAAAATTTAAGTTTGAGTATTCTGCATCTAATTTTAATGATTTCTGGATTGGTCAAATTAAGTAATTACAATGAGAGTTACTTACATCTGAACGAACGTGCTATTTATTCGGAAGTTAGGGAAACAATCACTTTTAATCAATATTTTAGTATTCCACCTGACATCTCTAATTTTATTCTGTAAATTGTTCCTTCAGTTATTTTCATTATACCCACAGTATGTAATGAAAATTATATACTGAGTGGTATCTACTGTGCATTTCACGTATAAGCAAAACTTTTATATACAGGGTTGGCCAAAAATTGTGGTCTCTTTTAAAGTATTTAACTTTGTGTGCTCATAGAAAATAATACTTTGCACTAAACGAAAACTTGTTATTTATCATTTTAAAGAGAATACTGAATTCAATACAGAGTTTACATATTTAGAGCACAAAACAAGAAATGCTGAAATAATATTATTTTGATTTCGTAAGAAACAGCCTTCCTACAACATCTAAAATTGCAATAATAACCTTTTGCATTTGAAAATGTATTACATTCTACTGGATTCTATTTGATTGGTTCAGAGAAAATGAAGTGGTTGGCGAGAATAATTAGACATTACAAATCTCTCCTTAACTGTGTTTTTAAAACGTGTTCCTTTGCATTGAAAATATTTAACAATTGATTTTGCATTTAGTTGATAATTGAATTAGCTTTAAAATTAAATATGCAAGTTTGCATTTTGGATAACATTGCATTTTTTAGAAGTATAAAAAGGTAAAAAGGGGAAGAATCCAAAAGTGACCACAATTTTAGCCACAACTACATGCATATTCCATGACCGGAAAGAAAAAAATTCTTAATTAATTTGGGATCTCTCCGTTACTTTAAAGTTGATAATTAAAACTTCATCCCTTCAATGACTGCTTTTATACGTGATCCAACTTAAATTGACTGACAAATCACTTCCTTTATTTAACTGAACTTTCTAAAAGCCAGTCCTTAAAAAATGAGATTAAACTTTGCGTTTTCATCAGACGTTATCAAACCCGAAAAGAATCCTAATATACAATAAGACTGCGTACTCAATCTACTCTCCTTGAACATTATCTTTATATTATCCGAATTTTATAACCGAAGTTTCGTGACTTAACCACTTTATATGTGAGCGTCCATCAGGTTCGGGATTCCAAACTTCCCTCAGAAAGATAATTGAGGAATCTAGATCTTTATCCTTTCCTAAACACCCCTTGAACAAAAAGTCACGCAACTTTAAAAAGGGAAGATTTGGCCCAGTATCAATTTTATTAGTTTAATCATAAATTAACTTCACCTGGTGGATTTTTTTTCTGAAGATGGTCTCTTCTTATAAATGATGTAAGAAACTTTCTAAATATGGTCTGGAAACTAACCTCTCAACCCTTAAAGTAATTTTTATTTAAATTTCCAATGGCAGGTCGCGTGCATCAAATGGTTTAACTGTCGAAATGAAAGTAGAAAATTTATTTGATGTAGTTCACTTTTCTGGCATGTATGTGGGATTGAAGTCAAATATGTAAAAATGATGAAAGATTTTAAGATTTCGAAAAAACTTTGGCATTTCAATGTAATGAAATCTTTCGAAATACCATTGATTCTACAACAGCCGTTCTAAAAGTCTTTCATTAAGAATACTTCTTATCTTGTTTGAAACACTATAAAGGACAGAAAATTTCAAAATATTCTGAAGTATCTTATGAATTCTTAGGTATTTGAAAATATACGAGTAGTTCATTGCGCAGAACTTTTTTTTGTTTATGTTTACTTCTCAAAAAATCAATATGCAATTAATTGCCTATCTATGCAATTCAAATCTGACAGAATCTATATATAAATGCATATATGTTTTCCACGCTTTGCTGATAGTATAATGATCACTTCTAATTTAAAACTGTGCAGATGAATCCATTCGAAGTCTTGTGAACCTAGATGATAGACATGTGACAATGAGGATCTATAAGGCTCCAAAAATCTCTGCACAATATTTTGTGATTTCTGTCAAAATTTGGCACAAAAATAATTCAACTAACATAAAGCCAACTTGAAGTGGTCGCTTAATTTGCTTGGCAAGCCCATACACTCTGAGCTGATATGGCAGCATCACTATATGAAGTTTTAACTCAGCCACCAACCAGTTAGTGTTTCATTAATGACTGGTGAAGCAAGATAAAACATTTAACTCCTACCTTGAACTAGGTTTATTGTTCTTGAGTAACTAATTAGCACAGACAAATTAATATTATATTAATTTTAACAGCATACTGAAATTTAATAGCACTTTTTCGAAAAAGGCATGTTTTGAGGGTTTTTTTTTTTTTTAACTTACAAATAAAAATCTCGACATCTAGATCAGTGTTATGATTTCAGTGGTTCTTGGAAGCATTTCGTTACGAATGGTTTAAGACTAAACTGCTTAAAGTTACATATCTATTCTTGAAAGGACAGACAGTGCTTCTTCGAAGAATTTACTCAAGTTCTTCAACTAATTTGTTTTCGTTGGTTTCGAGTGGATATTTTTTATTTAATGAATGCTAAGCTGTTACTGATTTAAATAATAAAATCTTTATGAAAATAATTACTAAATACAAAACTGATGTTTGGTATATTTTACAAATTTGGTGAATTGTTCTTTGATGGCTGTAAAAGCACGTACGCTGAAATCACTCAATGAGTACTTAAATCACTATTGTATATTTGAATATCGCTTTTAAATTAATGCAAATATCACTAAACCTCTGTATAGACCAAAATTCCCTTTTTTCTCAGTTTGTAAAAATGAGAATACTAAATTTAAATGAACGTTAAAAAATTTTCTGAGGAATATATGACACTAGATGCCAAAATATTTTTATTTTTATTTTTAAATTTCCTGAAAGTCTATAGAATCTCCCTTTCTATGTAGAGAAACAAAAATTTGATTTTGTTGTAATTAACTAATTTTAATCATGTTTCCATTATTTTTCGTATTAATTATAAAATTGCCGTGCATAATGAAAATCACTTCAACTAGTTTTAAATTTAATATTTTTTAAATAATTCAAACAAGAAAAAATCTAATCTTCGTAAAATAACTGCCTAAGTGTTGGACGGCAACACATGAAGTTTAGCATGTAGCTGTTTCCCCTTAAGACAACTGGCGAATTCCCAGAAATATTAGGGTGCGGTCTAAAAAGAAAATGTCAGTAAGTATCTCAAACTCAAGAACAAGAAATAAAAGCTTAGATATACGCTAGATAAAGTAACGAAGTCCTTTTTAGATTACTTATAATAAAAACGATCCCGTTCTCTTCAATATTTAAAAGAACGTGCGAAAATCTTCAAGATCTTTTACATAAGATATGAATCTAATAACAACTTTTTAACATTTCTCGAATACATGCTATGCAAATATAGCACTCTAAAAGGATATTAGGCTATGATTAATTAATAAGGTATTTAGTACAAACTCACTTTTCATTCCATAAAACGCGACTCTAAGAAAGAAGTTAAACGTCGATTACTTGACACAGCATTTCTACCATTGTTTAGCAACAGACTGTTTGTTGAAATTCTCGCGTATGTTCGTTTTATTAAAATCTCTACAGTTTATTACGTTATTTTTCCTAACATTTTTCAGATTTCTCTCTTGAAAATATATCAAAATAACATTATGTACGATCAATGCTTTTGATTTTCTGTAATTCTTTACTAGACTTATGTCCAAAATTACCATATATCCTTGCTTCTTAAGAGGAACTTAACATTAGTTATGTTAGGCTATGTGTGGTGATCTAAGCGGTAATGCGTTGTAACTGAATGATTTCGGGGTGGAGGATACTCCATAAATTCTAATGTTGAAAATTACATCTGTAATGATCACTAAGTTCTCATTCTAAACAAAGCCTCACTCTTTTTTAACATAAAAAGTCAGAAATGTATTTTGTCCTTTTTTTTCCCGCGTTGAACCCTCATTGAAAGCTTTGTTCCCAAAAAATTCAATGAACTGAGACAAGAAAAAGGAACCTTCTTTAAATATCAAATACATGAGGCTAATCACACTTTTTTAAAGTCACTTCAACTAAGAAAATACAGCTAAGTGTCACCACATGTAAAAAGCGGAATTAAAGAGAATAGCACTCGAAATTTATACCTACATCAAATAT
Source organism: Uloborus plumipes (assembly GCA_038373865.1). NCBI lineage: Eukaryota > Metazoa > Arthropoda > Arachnida > Araneae > Uloboridae > Uloborus > Uloborus plumipes. The sequence continues at coordinate 2,394 of JAXGGA010001503.1, read as the reverse complement.
GATGATGATAGGAGAGAAAATGTATTTATGTGTTCATTTTACATGTTATACTTTATAAAGTCTACCTTCCGAAGAATCTCTGAAAGTGCCGATTAGTCTTTATGTTTTGTATACACGCTAAACGCACTTAATTAAGAATGGAGTTCTCACTTTAAACGCACTGACATCACGAATTCTGTGTTTCCTCAAATCACTTTTTTGCACTCGTAAAGAAAGGAAAACTTTGTTACTTACTAGTGGTGCTATATACGATCCCAAGGTAAAATCTGAAGGAAAAAATGCAAATTCTAGTCATTTTGTCCAACTAGCTCCATTCAATTTTCAACCTCATCATTAAAGACAGTAAATGAAAGAAAAACAGGTGAAAATAATGCGTTCTTCTTTTTCATTTAGATGCAAAAACATGAAAAAATAGTTTACTGGCTATCTTGTTCTAGTTTGAATGCAAAGGAATGAGAAAAGAAGTTTTACTTGCGTGTCATTTCAAAGAATGTATGCACGATTTAACATGTGTTGAATTTTTTGTTTCAGATGCACTTTACTCACAGGCTTAATAAAATTGTATAGATTTTTTTTCGAGTTGCACACGTTATGAATTGAATTTACAATAAAATAATAATTATCAAATTATAATTAGTTACTAGATAGTAATTAGGAATACTCGCAACTCAACGCAGACACTTTTAGCATGGAACTTCAAGATCCATGACTGGAACCTTTTTTTTTTTTTTTTTGAAATGCTGGAGATACAAGTCGTCTAAAGCTAATCAACTCATTTGTGTGGAACTTAGATATTTTAATTAAATTAGCGTATGGTAGTGTTTCTGAAAATTCCCAGAGAAAATAATTATTCTTTTCTACAGGAGAATGCGGAAGAACATTTGGAAATAAAACTATGTAAAGTAAACGGAAGACTATAGCATTACTAGAAACCCAAAGAAGAAGAATTTAATGCTCTTTTAAAAGAACTGGGCAAACATTCATATTTAAAAATACGTATCCGTTTTTCGTACGGTGCGTGCAATGAAGCTAATATACACTGTGAAAAATGAATGTTGTTTTTACAGTATAATACAGTTAATTTTATAAACTGTAAAATTGCTAATGTTACTGTAATAAACTGCAAAATCGCTAATTTTGCAATTTATTACCGTGCATTTTACAGTTTCAACTAGAACCTCTGCTGCCAGTATTATACTGTTGCTTTTTCAGAATAATACAGCTAAATTTACGTCTTAAAAAACTGTACAATTTCTAACTTTAGAGAAAGGAACTCTAAAATTGATAGTTTTGCAGTTTATTACTGTGCATTTTAGAGTTTTAAATTGGAACCTCGGCTGACAGTATTATATTGTAAAATCAACAGTTCATTTTTTGTGTACTCACACCTCGGTCATAAGCGAGTTATGGTATATTTGCTAATAGTTCTGCCTATGCTCTGACTTATAGAAGGTAACTTACGGCATATTACGCAAACATTTGCCCTCATTTTTCGAGTTGAACCGAACGGTCGCTCGGCAGTATCGTCAATTTATTTTTCTACCTAATTCACTGTTCGTTTTTTTTTTTTCTTTTGTCAAATCATACAACTGTTCAACTCTTTGTTTTCTGCTTAATTAAATATGTAAAGCATAAAACAAATAAATACAATAAAGTTGGGTTTTTCTTAATAAACTATAATTTTAATTATACATACAATACAAATTTTCACTAGATAGTAATTTCTTTACATTTAATAGGGTTTTTTTTTTTCATTAATAATGTAAGAATGTTCTGGATGTAAGACATAAATTACCAACTGCCATATTCATTTCAAAAATCAGTTAATTATCCATATATATTCCTACTTTTTTCTATAAAAAGTTATATTTCCTGTTTTTTAGCAATTCAAATCAGCCACTCATTCATGTGTTGAATACAAAATAACGCTAATTTGTATTTAATGTCCTTTCATGACACTGGTGGAGAAGACAAAAAGAAGCGAACGACGCAGGAAATTTTTAAATCAATTCATTAAACTGACATTTTAAAGTGGGAAATAAAAAAGTCGTTTTCACAGTTTAGTGCTGAAAATTAGGCATAAACAAGACCGATTAATCAACGCCAAAACTGATCGGCGTACTTAGATAGCATGCCCAATTTTTCTCGCCAACTTGACAGTGAATTATAGCATCCGTTATAATCAGCAAATAGATTTAGCGTGGAGAAGAATTTATCGAGACTTCCAAAATCTGGCAGGGACGGCCAAAAAGGGAGGGGAGGGCGCAAGAAAAATAAGTGATTAGCAGATTATAAGCACCGAGGTCACGCGATCTGAGTCAGCCAATGGTCTTATCTATCTTATGTAACATTTACACAGGACACACACACCTACACATAGACATGAAGTTTAGT